>JAQFZW010000286.1:0-75390 GCA_034687055.1 Heteromurus nitidus
GCGAAAAGACACTTAAGCGTTATCCACCGCGCATTGCAGAGGCGTGCACATGTACACACCATATCGTACATACGACAGATGCTACGAATGTACTTGGGATAGGATGCATGGAGAAACCTAATAAATAAGAAGGGAAAATTCAGAAAATAGGAAAGAAAGTGAAAATTTCATGTACAGTTTATAATAGTATTTTAAATAAATTTAAATTTATGGCTAAAGCCAGGGCTGTACGTGAATTGTGACCGTATCGAGAAATTATGGAGGCGTAGATTAGATGCACATAATACCTTCCTCATTACGGAACATGAGAATTTTCCCAACACAAAGGGAAATATCTAGATTGGATTACTCCGGAAAGTGGGATTGTGTGTGTACTGTACTCTTTGATGGTAATGAAGAGCACCTATCTGCCGAGTCTCTTATGTTTAATCATTACTACTCGACGAAATCCTGGCCTTCTTCGTCAAGGATTATTAGTAGATTCTTATACGTGGTTGGTTACATGTGATATTTCACTTGTCTCGAGTGAGGCTCTTTGTCACCCAAAGTACTTCTTGTTAAAGACTTTGAGTGTTCAGTGTATATAGTAGCATCAATTTATTTCCCTTGCGTTTCGAATGATGATTATTATTATTTGTTGGCTTCAGATTTGAATAATGAAGATGGCGATGACAAAGTCGTATGTTCCCTTCCAAGTACGGATTTCTTCATAAACTCCCAGCAGGAGTACTTATATTTACAATTTCTGTATACTTTTCCTCGTTCTAGACCGACTCGAAACATAATCCACCTTTGGTGTACTTTCTCTCTTTAAACTTACATTTGTCAACGATGGCCATCGCAGACAACTCCTTTGTTCACTTGAGTACGTTACGTGTACAAGCCGCATCTGGTGACAGTAACTGGCTGCTTAGGAGAGGAAGTATGGATGTCTCTAAGCTCAATTACTTGAAGAGCTCAAGGGATACAATCTTGCGAAAGGGAAATGGAGAGATCCTTTTCCTTTCGCTCCGTGGCTATTATATTCTTGCTCCATATTACGTTTCGGAGGAAGAGATGAGAAGTGGATGAGTGAGCAAAAAGGGAGCTCTCTCGTATTCTATTCGAACAGAGGCATGGATTGAAACGGCTTATTTGCCTTTCTGTGAAGAAAGCATGCAAACTTTACCTGAATGCTGTATGCGTACTTATAATCTGAAATGAGTCCGTGTGACTGTATCTGTATTTGTGCACAAGTTGCTATTTGCCAACATCTGTTAAAGATTATCTAGTAAACCCCTTTCCAGAGAAAACTATGAACTGATTCACTTCAGCATGTTCTATTATTCCCTTCTGAGTCCTTCAACATATGGCTTTTCAAAATTCAGTTAAACCTTCGAACTCCATTCAAATGTGACAAATAAATATCTAACAGATGTGCTTTACTTAAGCACTAAATCTAAACCGATGTTCAGAAAATTCAGAGATCGGATATGTGATCAGTGATCATCACTAGATTCAAATATGGTGTTTGAAAATGGGGACTACAGTCTGTAGGCGTTAGAGACATTGATTTACATTGCTTTTGACAAGGTGCTCACGCTTGCTTCATGATTACAGTAATTTTTATATTAGCAACGAATTAATGTTTATCTAATAACCATGTCCATATCCCTAATAAATTCAGGCCAAGGCCACCACCTACACAAATAACAACAGTTCCGTTCCAAATTCCAAACCTTGTTTGGACATGTTTTTCATCGTAGCACGTCAGTTCCACTATTCACAGTCCCACTCCTGCTGTGTTTGTAATTTTCCATTTTTGGAATGTACATTCATACATGTCACGTCGCATGCAACCCCCTGAACCCACTAAAAACTATTTGGGCGAGATACGATAAACCCAAGCATCTACGCAAATATCTTGATTTGATGTAATCGCCATTACGGAAAGTGAGGAGGTCAACTCATTAATTCTAAGTAAGCATAAAATATGCATTCAAAAGCAAAGGCAGTACTTTACTTGATTTTTTTTCTAAGAATTCATCTCTTGTATTATGGTCAGTTCAGAAGAATCAGTATAGATTTATTTCGTAAATTGGCTCAAATCCAAAATTGCAAATATATGCAACGGAAGTAATATAAGGGGGAATATGCGTACAAAACCAACGTACAAATCAACTAAGGTAGATTTACTATAAGGAATAGTGTTTATGTTATGTGCAGAGTAAAGTACATACTCATCTTCTCGGAATTACTCTACCGATCTCTCAATTCAATCTCATCGGAGATGACCAGGAAAAGCAACGGAGTTTTTATAATCCTCGTAAAAGGGCAGTTATACGATTCAAGGAAGACGTAACAATTTTTGGTAAATAGAAACCGGAGGGAAGAAGAAGAAGAGCTAAAGTTAATTGCTTGTGGTATACATGTACATGTCTCTGCTAAAGCGATATACTGTATGACTACTTTACTCTGAAACGGTAATAGGTAATAGCTGAATGAACATTTTTTGGTGAAATAACAAGCCCCTCGGCTCCAATTTCCCCGTTGTGGGATAATAATGCAATGTAATCAAACACTTTTGGAGACAACTTTCTAAAGTGGCGTATATATGAAAGTTGAGGAAGTGAGGGAGAAACACAGCGAATTCGATGAAGTGGAAACATAATACTTTTTTCAACGACGACAAGTTGGTGTGGCTTGGATAACTCTATACTGAACAGGCGATGTGTGTTTTTTTAGGTACATGTGTGAAAGGATGAGTAAACATGATCTCAGATTTTCTCGGATTTTTCAGTTCACTTGGCTGAGCTTCCATACTTGCACATTGCACACATACACACATGGAGTGTTTTGGCTGGCCTACATAGAAAATAAAAATCATCCTCCTTGCCCGAGTGAAAATGAAATGGTCAGATTGAGATTCCAGGAGTAAGGCTACAACACGTAGGTTGGAAATGTAGGTAGGTGGTATGCCCCCACTCCTCTGGAATGGTCGTATGGGAGTAATGTGTTACCGAATTATTTTCTTCTGGTTCTGGTGAAAAGGAATCTTCAATCTTGTTTCCTTCCTTCGGAAAAAATGTGGGTTGGTTTGGTAGGTGATGGAAGTAAATGGGAATTTTGTGAGGAGGAAGCTTAATCGACTTGATGAAGATGGTTTTAAATAGGGTTTTTATTGTGATACTGGAAACAGTCTATGAAATGGGCTTTTGAAATGAGTGAAATCACAAATGGGCTCTCCTGAGGTTCTTTTTTACGTGCCAACGATGAGCTGCTCCACTCCAGAGTCTCGTTATTATTGCGGTTTCGCGAGTAGCAATTTCCAGATTGCAATAGCTTTTCATTTTGCATGCGAATATCCCAAGCCGTTATAGCGAGACTGGGAAAGAGTAATTTTGAAGTGGTGTGTTAATGGAAGTTTTCATGTATGCATTTTTTATGATATTCTCACCAGATTTGGGACTTGGTTCTCCTGGAAGGTTCTGAGGTGCTCATTCGCACAGCTTTGGTCTTGTGGACGGCCATTGAACCGTAAGTTTTTGCTCTCTCTCTCAAACGCTCAATTTAGTTGTTTTCCGCTTTTTTGTTTGTTCTTGTCTGGACATCTATTCTTACAAGATGTAAAAGTTAGAAGAAGGGAAACGAACTGGAAACGAAAAAAAAATGTGTCATGCAAACAGACGCGTGTGTGTTCCAACGTAGCGAGTAGAACCCATTTTACTATGTGAGAATTGCGAAATGTATATTTATAGAACCTTTTGTTTTCACGGAAGAATTGCTCGTGTCAAGAGTTCTTTTACCTTGGAAAGCCTCCCAAAGTCCCCTTTGAGTCTGTCCAGTCTGCATCCACGACTCCACGAGTACGAGGTTGACTTGAATTTGTGCCAAAGAAAAATAGATAACACTTTTTGCCAAAGAAAGTTTTAACCGAAAGAAGCACTGAGGATATAGCATAAAGTGATAAAGATAAATAGCTATCTGCTGTTGGCAAAAGGCACCTCTCCAAAATTCTATATTGTTTCTTTCTGCTATCCAAAAGCTAGTTTGTAGAACTTTGGGAAATTCAACAACATTGGTTGGAGACCCTTCATCAATATGAATGTAATACCCACGTAATCAGAAAATGTCATCATTTTGGGGATAAAAAAACTAGCCGAATTTTCCAAATTAAATTCTTTGAAGAAACTTTTGCTCGTAAATAACAATAATTTTTTTGCGTCATTTCTTAGAAATAATACAGGCCCATTTTTCTAATTAAGTTCCTTACGACTTTTCTCTTCTCTCGTCGCCCACGCCATTTTCTTTGTCTCGCAATCAGTTCGATCATTTGTTACATTGGCTTTTGGTGGAAGTACACGCTGGCTGTGAGCAAACGTGTGAAGGAAAAAAGTGTAATTAAGTGGCATTAACCAAAACTCATTCACTCCATTGATTTATGGGAGACAAACGTGATTCTAGAAAAGAAACATTCTTGCTGGAATTGAATTGAACACTAACCATGGCTAATGAGAATGGGGTTGCGTGAACATTTCCAGTTTGCAAGCTGCATCTGAACTGAACTAATATGTGCTGTTTTATTATATCGCAGGCGTATTCTCGCCGTGTCCTCGGCTGATGAGTTCTACTCTGTGATGGGAGTGGTAACAAGGGAAATGCTGGAGTTTGGACTGATGGACCCTAACGCTCTCGTGAAGGTAATTAAGGATACAAATGCGTTGTAGTCAGTTGTAGGATATGTGAAATGGCTTCATTCTTTACATGCACCAGACCACGCACACATTTCTACGTAGAACGGAGGGGGTTTACGAACTTTGAAAATGTTTCCTCTTTCCTCATTCTATTTTCGTTTTCCGTGTTTAGTTAGAATTGGAGATGTAATTAGCTATTGCCAATTACATGTAGGTTGTATGAAGGTAGGCGTTCTTAATGAATTGCTTGTTCCCTAATTCGCATGACCATCACTACCGCTGTTATCAGTTTGAAACAATTTGTAGATAAGAGTCAATGGGATAAATTATCTGCACGAATGTATAATTTGTGTAATTTCTCATATACCATGTTTGTCTAGACATGTTTAGTCTACACATTATATTCGGAAAGCGGGTAGTCGTTATCACACTAGCGCCACCGCTATTATTATCCGCGAAATTATTACTTTTCCCTGGCAAATGGAAAATTACAAGATTACAACTGGGCATCCATTAGTTGACACAATATGTCAAAAAAAATTTACTGTTTACAACAACATTGCATTTTAGGCGGTCATCAACATTTCAAACAATGCCCGATGCCATTCAATTGTTCACAAACTTTCCATGAATTCTGTAATTAAATCCTGATCAACCACAGATGAATTCGACGTTGAGCCATTTTGAGCATGCATATAGACACCTGTGCTAACGTCATATATACTCGATTAAATGCCAAAAGTTTGACTGTTTGACAACAACCTGGTTCGGAAAGGTAACCTAATCCTCGAGTTGTTTTTTTTGCGCAATATAAAATTACAAAGGTAAACACTCCATCATCAACAAATTTCATTTGGGTGAAAGAGGTGCATTCGTACATTCACACATGTAGAAAATCCAGTTGAATATATATGTAGCTTTTATCCAATTTCTGGAGAAAGCATATTGACTACCCAACTGCGTAATTGCTTCCATTGGGGCGGAAATGGATTGGCATTTAGTGTGGGAGGAGAAGGAAATGCTCTCTATTTTGTGTACTTGATTGAGGTGAAAGTGAAATGAGGTTACGTATGTGTGTGTAGGTCCATGCATCCACGAAAGACAGAGCCACATGAAAGGATTTTATATGTCACAAGATGACAAGTGTGAAATTGTTTTTCATTTCATTGTCGACACATGTACGTTGCATGTTGCAAAGATTGCTTCGAGCTTTCTTTGAATTGTTTAAGTTGTTTTTTGCTGTCATTCAAAAGCTTTCATCCTTTGAAATGCACAAAAACGAGAGTTTTGTTGTTTTCGAGTCTAATTTCTCTCTGCATATATGTTTCCAGTGTGTTGTCTCCGTGGGTCCATTCCCGTTCCCAGGCCTGGCTGAGTTGCGTCAACAGCAGAGAGCTCTTATCCAGCAGGATACTCCGTACAAGTCCTTCTTCCTGGCGAAACGGGAATTAGACAATCTCAAACGGCATTATGCTGCGATGAAGGATCGTCAGAAGGCGACCACAATCATTCTGAGAGGGCTTGAAGCATCCCGAGTCCGTGTTCCCGGTCAGCGCTCCAACTCCCTCTTTGTCGCGCCCACGATGAAAAAGCAAATGGTAATTTCAACAAAGCCAAAAACACGGAGGGCGAGTAGTGGAAGCAAAAGCTCCAACAACAATAACAACCCCTCCAACATAAACAACGGTAATCTCAATAATCGCTCGAACAACATGAGAAACAACTTAAACAACGGGAATCAACTGAAAGCCGGAGCCGCAGGAGGAGTGAGTTCGGGTGGTGGTGGTGGCGTAGTGCAACCCAAATCATCCTCCAAGCAAGTTACGATGACATGGGACAAAGCTGCTCCGAAAATTCGGAGTAAAGCTTTTCGCCGACGGAGAACAGCATCCGCATCAAGTCACACAACGGACAGCTCAAGTTCCACGGAATTGTGCGACTCAAACAGCTCGCTAAGTGATTCGTCTGACAGCGAAGGTGTCTGGAGTGAGACAGATAACCAGTGGAAGAAGCCCAAGTCTAAGAAAAAGTCCAACTCGCCCGGATCCGTTTCCCTCAAGTCGAACAAATCGAACCTTTCCTTGTGCCCACCTCCCAAAGATGGAGAGCCTGACTTAATGAGCCAAATTGATAAACCATCAGAAGAGCAGCTGGCATCTGTCCCGGGAGAAAGTCGTGTTGACGGCGATAATGACAAATCGCTCCCACCTCTACGGCATGGGAGTGAAGAGAAATCCCCTTCGCAGGAAGATGACGAGGATGATCAACATTCCCCAGAAGAGGGGACGGACAGTGTTCAAGTTGGTGGTGGTGGTGGTGGCCAAAATGGGACGAAAATTTTGGACGCGAATGACAGTCAGCATTTCCTCGAAGAGATTTCCCGTCTTGGAAAAAGTGACAGCTTTTACGAGAACCTGAGCAAGAGAATTTGTGAGCTCCAGTTCCAGAATCTTCGAATACTCAACTCATGCAACACAACGATCGACCCGAAATCCTTGATTCTCCCCGAATTCGATAAATCTCCCCTTCCGAGTCCCATGAATCCTTATTCGCCGTCGGCAAAGGCATTTCTCGAGAATGGAGGTCACCATCAAGATGATATATTTCTTGCTGACAGTTCTCTCAAACTGACGCCCATTCACACGCCAAAGAAGCATTTGAGCCCAAGAGGTTCCTCCTCTTCCATTTCCTCTGAGCTGCCAAAAAGCCCTGTGAGCCCTACACCAACGGTGTTTACTCCCACTGCCGACATGCCAAAATCAAGGAGGAGTTCGTACTCGAACTCGAAGCGAACCGCTTCAGGTGGTAATAAGTCAAGCCAAAGCATTTCCAGTGTGGACATCCCTAATATTTGCGTGGACTCTCCGACAGCGGATGGACGAGATAAAATCCCCACAGAGAATGGACACCATCATCATCGCTGTGCCCACCCTCAGCACCAATCATCCGAAGAGATCGCTGACTCGGTTTCCCATTTCATGATGACATTGAAGAAAACTTCAAACCCTGCGTCTGCAGATTACACGACTGAATTTGAGTCCGAGTTCTCTGAAACTAATGATATTATTCTGGAAGATGAGACTGAGCAGAAGCATGAAGCTGAGCTACTCCTACAAGCGAGAAATGGGAAATGCCAGAGTTCACCCGGGCGAAAGAACTCAAGTGGACTCACTCTGGATCTCTCCTCATTAGCAGCCACCACGAGTCCGATAAAGCCCTTCACGCCGCTAAAAACTCCAGACTTTTTGCAGCTTGGCTCCTTCCTGACAAAGTCGACAGAGGAAATTAGTACTTCAACAACGCACGGAAGCTGCTCTGAAATGACTCCGCTGAGCAGTCAAGACAAGGTGGATTCGAGCGAGTTGGAAGATTTTGGAAGTCATTACCCAAGCACGGCTTCACCCAACAAACTTTCCTCCAGTGTCCAATCCGACATGAGGAATTGTTTGGTGAGTCCAATAATCAGCGCTGATCTCACCGAGACGTCTCCAGGCAAGACAAAAAGTAAATGTCCAATGTCCCCTCCAAAGGATATTGCCATTCCTCCGAGACCAAAGAACTTTCCCGTGAGCCCAGCAGAGCCGGAGGAGTTTTTGTTTGCGGCTTACAGCACTAAAGAGAATGGATTTGACGTAGGCGTGGAAGACGGAGTGGATGATGATGATGACGGTAATGATGAAATTATTGCAAAAGATTGTTATCGTGTGGAAGATGTGGATGATGATGATGATGATGTGGTCGTTGTTGATGATGCTTGCACATCCCCGGTATTCCCGACAACAGCTTGCCCCTGCCAATGTCAAACGACGGAGGAGATCAATGCCGTGATCCGGCAGAACATTGCGATTTTACAGAGACTGAAACTGAAACCGGCCTACGAGCTCGCACTCGCAGAGGGAGGAGATCTTGCGCTCGATGAGGAATATGAAGATCTCGAGTTTGACGAAGAAGGGTCCTCCTCAGATTACTCAACTGGATTTCCAGAACTCTCAAATTTCAAGGAGGATGACAGCTCAGATAGAGATTCCGGTCTGCCCACCTGCTCCTCAAAGAACTCATTAAATCGAAAGGATAGCTGTGGAGGGACAAGTGGAACAGGCTCAAAGGTCTCCTTGAAACACCAGGACTCTTCTGGATGTAGCAGTGGAAGTAGCAACGCAACCAGTCAGCAAATTGGGGTCACCGTTGTGACAACTACTTCCACCGCCCCCGCAAGGAGACGAAGTTGCAGTGGAGGGAATAATGGAGGAGGGAGCAATAGCAAGCCAGTGAGGAGAAAGTCCCTGACGAGAACGTCCTCCAATAATACCAGCTCCAGTGGGCAGACGAGCAGCAGTGGCTCTGGAAAGCAGAAGAAGAACTTTAACCCGTTTCCAACGGCGAGAAGGTCAAGGGTTAGAACAACCAAGTTTGGATTGTATAATTAAATATTTACTTAGCGTGTGAATTGAATGCTAAGATATAGAAGTTTAGATCTGGAAGATAGAAACAGATATTTTAGAAATTGTTTCGTCGAGTCCCTCTGCACCTGAACCAACTTCTTTCGAGTTGTAACGTAACCTGTTTGCACTTTTGTGACTTTTTAAAAAGTACTTGACACTCGCAACCAAATTGATTCCTTCGCAAAAAAAGAACTGATATATTCCAGGCGACGCTTTGTGCACCTATTCTGCACTCTCTCTGGCCATATATGTGACTAAATTCGAACTATAAGGATTAAAAGTAGTTTTATCGAATTAACACACTCGACTTACCTTTATAAAAAAAATCTGGGAACTTTGATGATATATAAAATCGGAATGCCTTTTCTCTATTCCTATTCTTTTTTCATCTAAAAAACAGATAAGAACCAAAAAGCACAAAAATTGTTCATTTCTATTTCAAAAAGGTCGTAGAGTATTTCAGCTGCCAATAGATTTTCTCAACTCGAATAAAATTAAAGTGGCAATTAAAATCCAGGCATCCACTCCGCAGTCTAAAATGCATTCAGGTTTCTTGAAGCAAATTAAACGCATCTACATTTTGCTATTTGCAAGCTCTTTTCATAAGTTGAAGTGTATGCGCATTTTGTCAGTATACCACAGTATTTGAATTAAAATTAAAAATTAGAATCAGATTGAGATTCGTAGAGGTGGACGAGTACTTATTGATTAAGTCTAGAATATCCTCTGAAGCGAAATCCAACGTTATTTATTTACAATAATTCTCAATAGGTTTTCTATGTGGATAAAAGGTTAGAAGTTAGAATTTAGAAGAGTATACAATTTACAGAAATGAATGCTTTTCAGATGGACACATCGAGATTGTGAGATTGAGGTGATCGATGCGCGTGGGTGTTTGTGGGCATTGATGCCTAAAATAAATTATACTGAAAGTTTGTGCTCGTCTATAAAATAGTTAAACTTTTCAATGAAAATGAAACGCATCGTCGTTTCGAACATTTAAGATGTACTATTTAATGATAGGCACTATATGCACCAACGTAGCGTATATATATGTTATACACTACAGTTTACAGCACTGATTTATTACAGTATAAAATAAGTATATATAAAATATGTATTCTGATCATATGAAAATGTATGAAATGTTTTTGTTCTATATTTAATATATATAAACATCCTCAGGCTGAAAACATCTATGATAAAATTATAACATTGAAATCAAAGTGAGAGGAGAATTTTTTTAAACAAAATAATAACGCACTTTGCACTGGTGACTATATTACACAGCACTTCACAAGTATTCATTTTCCATTTGGATGATGATCACGATGATGATGTGATTGTAAGAAAAAAATGTTCTTATAAATGTTCGAATGATGTAAAATCTATAAGGTTTAAATATGCGTACTTTTAAAAAAATCTTTTTACTATGTATGTTATATTAAATTTTTCGGTCTATGTAATTTTGAAATTGGGCGAAAATATGTTTCGTGAGAGGATATGTGTATTATTATCGCCAAGATGAACTTTTGAGACTTGAGAAAACATCAATTTAAATAATTCAATTGTATTCTATTAAATAAGCGCAACTTTGATGTAAAACGTAATATTAATTTATGGTTACACATGTGTATCTGTTTGAAATGGGAAAGAAGAGGATGAGGAGAATGTTAGAACTTAATAAAAACTTTGGATTTTACACGCATTAAATTTGACGTATTAACGACTGCTTATAATCTTTGATTTCTTCGTGGGATACGTGCTCATCATTACTCCACTCCACAACGTGACGAGATAATGTCATTTGTCGAGGTTTGAACATTGATTTCTACGCAATGAATGAATTCATCTGCAATTAAGAATTGGAAATAAAACAATTGGATGTTTTGTAGTATGCAAAAAATACTTATTTTCTCCGATGTGATGACTCCAGCCTACGCCTTTACCGCATGCAAAAAAATTCCACGGAGTATTTACAATATAAACATGCTATCACACAAGTAACTTTCATGCCTGCTTGTTACAGCTCCAGCAGAACTTCATTGGCAGTGAGATGTCTAGTGCAGATTTGGAAATGAAGTTTGTTTGACATGACAGCACACTCGAAAGTTACCACACGTCATGTTGTGTTAGATGTTGTTGGGTTATTAGAAACGTTTGCTCTCTGCTTGAGTGAGTGAGAACGAGAGGCTTGAGGTAAACTGACATTGTTGATAAGATCTTTTGAGTAGTGACAGACTCTGAACTGTAGTGCTTGCACTATACCACAATGATTTCCAAGATTAATTAGGATTTTGCAAGTACTGGGCATAGTCATGGGCCATAATCAATCCATAACAGTTAACTTATTTAATGCATATAGACGAAATTTCCAACAGTCCAAGTTTTCTATAATTGAAGCATCAACGATGCCCACTGTACACAAGAACATCGCATCACATTTTGACAGGAGACACAACTTATCTTGGACAACATTAATTCCCTTGACTAATGCCTGTGTTGAGCTTGAAGTGGCATTATGATTGTGACATAATATACCGCTGTCGATATCAAACTTCTATACACGTGATAATATGCAAACATGCAATACTTCAAACTGATACGATTATCCACGATAAGCATTTTTGCTACAATTTCCTACTTTAACTGAACACTGAACTCGTTTCACTCATAATTTCGCATAAAAAGCCTTCCATCTGTATACACATGCATCATTTTCCGCGTAGTCTTGGTCTGCCTTGGAGCAAATTTAAAGTTCAGTCTTAACCATGAAGGTTATTTTAGCATTGGCAATTCTCACTTTGGGATATTCTCAAGCACGAGTAGTAACGGCTCCGCATCACCAGAATCCTATCCGTCCTCCAGTCCATTTTACAGAAAATGGCACATTCAAAATTGTGACCTTCACTGATCTGTAAGCTTAAAAATTGTCACATAAAATGAACAGAGCTTCTTTCACTCATCTCAAATCCTTGAAATCCTCACCACACTCGCGTGTTTTCATTATGTAGGCACTATGGAGAAGGTGCCGGTTCTGATTGGGGCCCCTCTCAAGACGTAAGGTCGACAAAAGTGATGTTCGACATTTTGGAATGGGAAAATCCCGACTTTGTCGTTTTCACTGGGGACCTAATGTCTGCAGATGTCATGTTTCCAAATGGATCCGCTGTCGTGGACCAATTAATGGAGCCAGTCGTTAAAGGAAATTACAAGTTAGTCGCATTGCATCTCATCTCCCTTTGATTAATCATCCATAATTCATTTTTCTCCCAAATCACGCATTTTCCCATCTTGCTTATTCCCTTAACAAAGGTGGGCGAGCACATATGGAAATCATGACATTGGGAACAACGTTACCCGAGAGGAGATTCTCTCCGCAGAGCAGAAATACGACGGGAGCTACACTCAGCAAGGAGAGGATGGGTTGATTGGAACGACTAATTACTACGTCCCAATTTATCCACCAGCTGGAACAAATGGATCGGAGGAGAAACCTGCATTAATCTTGTGGTTCTTTGACAGTCGAGGTGGAAGAAATTCCTCCGGTGGAATTTCCGCCTACGTTCATGAAACTGTTGTTGACTGGTTTAAGGAGAATGTGCAGCGAATGAATGAGACTTGGGGACCCATTCCGGCCTTGGCCTTCTTCCATTACCCCACGTAAAAACAACTTTTACTCCTTAATTAATGATCCCCATCTTGTGAAGTTCGCCAACCATTTGTAACTGTCTAATTTGTATTTCTAGCGATCCATACAAACCAATTCATGATGAAATTGATCTGCATCCTGAATGTCCTGGACAGCATGGTGTGTATATTTAATCGATTTGTTGGAATGTTTGGTTCACAAACTCGATAAATGAATCCCGCCCACATAAAATAAATAAACTTTTTTAACCTCGTTAATTTTATGTGTGTAGACGACATCGTTACGCCGCAAGAAAAGGATACTGGTTTCATGGACGCCCTCCTCTGGGCTGGAACAATCAGAGCTGCGTTTGTAGGTCATAATCATGGTAAGTTGCGCTGAGGATTGGGATTTCGTACTTAAAATTTGTTTTATTGATCTGTTTGTCTGTGACGAACATACGTGTTTAAGTTAAATTGTGAATCATAAACAGGAAACGGTTGGTGTTGCAACTACCAAACGCTCGCTCTCTGCTATAACCGTCAATCTGGGCACGGTGGTGGTTGGCAAGGGTGGACAAGAGGCTCGCGCGTTTTGGAATTGAGCATAGACGACTTGTGGGGCCCTGCAGAGAACTACATCCGTTTGGAGAATGGCACGATTGTCGACCGATTTGTTGCACAAGTCTAACTTTTTAAATATAATGATGTACCCGAAGCGGCACCATAACCTGTAGGTCATAATTTAGAAAGAAAATTTGGAAATAAAATGTGAACGGTGGAAAAATGATTCCTTTTGAAAATCCTGAGCTAAGCATTTTTGTATTTTCAGCGCCGGTTTAATTAGGATTTTCATTTTATTTTTGCTTTCAATGGTCAAATTTCCTTCGAAAATCGACTTTATTCATTACATTCATTAGGCACATTGTCAAAGATCTATATCTCCGAATGCCAACTCTACAATTTACAATCACAGCACGATCATTTCAACGCTTGCCATCACAAGCACAACGACGTCAGCAGTAAGGCACTTCGTCGGTAAAGCATTTTCATTTTCCTCCTTTCGACGGACTCTCATTCGATCTCCCTTTTGTTTCATCTTTTCAACGATCTGAATGCTCATCCTTATACCGTCACTATCTATCAAAAATCAGAGAAAAAATCTAGTAAAATTCGTTGCAAACCATAGCCAAGAAGAGAAGCGGATGAGTCGTCGCAAAACTTCAAACGGGGTTTGGATTCGAAGAAAATCGTCCCC
This sequence comes from Heteromurus nitidus, assembly GCA_034687055.1. Taxonomy (NCBI): domain Eukaryota; kingdom Metazoa; phylum Arthropoda; class Collembola; order Entomobryomorpha; family Entomobryidae; genus Heteromurus; species Heteromurus nitidus. The sequence goes on from JAQFZW010000286.1 coordinate 14,004, forward strand.
CATCCAAACTCATGCGAACATGCGAACAGTATGCTCCAACACGCAATTAACTCTAGAACGCTACTACTTACAAGTCTAGCTCGTGTAGATTTAAAATGATTAAATGTACAAACCATTTTTTTCATATAAAATTTCCACCAATTTGTTCTGATTGGCGAAGGTCAGTATATGCACATTTCATGAAGCAAATTGAAAATTGAAGATTCTCAAAAACTAATCTTCTAAAAAATCATCTTCTTTTCTCCACAATTTGAACCTAAATTGCATCCCCTCATTATACATTTGTTAATGGACAATAAACAAATATTAAAGGCGCCCACGCGTAGATCACTTTTCCCGATAAACCCTCAACTTGCACATCATTTGTAAACTTCTTCACTCTCATCCTCACCATCATATAAACTCAAGATGAATTAGCTAAGAACTTAAAATTTACAACTTTTTCTAATTTACTTTCAATTTTTTCCGCTCATGTAAACCATTTAATTTATTGTTCCGAATGAGTGTGTCCATCATGTTTTTTTACTACACACGTGTGAAAAAGTTGCTCACGAACAAGTCTTATGTCAGTTTTGTACAGCGATTCAATTCAAGCTATACACACTTTTTTCCACTTTTACAATTAATCATCGCACACTTCAAAAAGAATAAAAGGGAGGACTAGCGAAGAGGATATTATTAACATTAATTCGAGCACGAGAGATCCCTTTAATTGTTTTACCTTTACAATTTTATGGGGATACATATTTATCAATTTTTTGTTGAGCCAAAAACACATGTAATACGATATACGATACACCAATATTGAAAAAGTATTCATGATTACATGAGAGATGATACGATGGCTGATAATGTTTGTTGCGAAGAAAGAAGAACACTAGTTATTTATTATTACATTAAAACCCTCCCTCTCTACTTAACCACATATATAATTTTTTTTACAGAAGATCCTCCTCTCTCATGGCAAATTCTCCTGAGGGTGAAAATTAAAACCCGATAATTATCAGGAAAGCTTCAACCATGCCTCATTGACTAGGCATCAGAATCTTATATCAGAAAATGGAAATCTCAATTGAAGATTCCGAGCCGCTCGAGCAAAAAAATAATGAACAGTTAGGTATACGAGAAATTTTTATAGTGAAAAAACTGAAATTAAAAAGCATTCAGTATGACCTTCATGTTACAAGAAAACATCCATATATCCACACATAAAAAGAATTAAGGGACTATCCTTACTACTAGATACTCATATACTTCCAATACCAATTTTTTAACGATGTTTACATGTACTCATGTAATATCAGTTGTAACTGAAAAAAGTGCATCACTGCAAAAATCTTTTTATGCTTGCATTTCGATGGTGGATTGAGCGCTTGCCAAAAAATGGAGAGCGAGCGCCCTTTGAGAACACGTATTGTCTCCCACGAACACGCGAAGAACATGAAGATGAGTGGTGATCATGTTGGAAGTGTATCCCTGAGGCTGTGTTTTGTGTTATCTTCTCTCAGCAGTTGGCATCATGTCTTGTGTAGTTTTATCAGACCACAGTTATTTTTCAAATTCGGCTTCTCTTTTGTTACATTATTTATTTGCTTTATTTTCAATTTTCACACTTCACACCTCATATTGAATAGCTGCTCGAACCAAATGATTAATTTTTGTGTTTAGTTCGCTCCTGAATTTTGAAATGGAAGGTGTCCCCTTTCTCCTAGATTTCTAGAGCTTGAGAGAGATATCCTCGAAAATAGGCTAATATGAGGTCACTCCGGTAAATAAGAAAAAATACCACCTTCACTTTTTGCCACAAAAGATTTATCAAATCATATCGCAAAAATGTTCATTAAAAGTGTTCGTGATAGAAGAAGACAATTAGTCATGTGGCCAAAGTTCCACGTGACGTGTTTAGTGGTTCTGTTGAGTTTCCAGTATAGTTTCCCACGTGTGCGTTCAGAGCCACAGTTTGCGAGTTTTATCGACTCGGAGCATGATTTGCTTGCAGTTGCCTCCGATCAACCAGAATTTGTTGTGACCCCTCCAAACGACAAACTCAGGAACTTCATAGACTCGGGGCATGATTTGCTTGCGGTTCCTTCCGATCAAGCAGAATTTATCGTGACACCTCCAAACGATAATCTCGGGAGTTTCATAAAGGCCGAGCATGATTTGCTCGCAGTCCCCTCTGATCCAACAGTGTTTGTTTCGAGAAATGGCCCTGTACAGGGATATGCTTTCGAGGAAGACAATGTCGCAGTGGAATCGAAAAGTATTCCACACGATCATGCCGGAGCTGTGGTGGTGCCAGCTCCGGCACAACTTCCAGTCCCTGATTCGGACGCTGTAGCTTCAGAGAATGCTGCGTCAACGGCGGACAGGAAGGAAGGTCATTCCGGAGAAAGGCGGAGGCGGAGGAAGCCTGTTGTTACTGTTCCACCACAAACTCAGCATGAGGAACAACAGGAGCTTCAAGTCGAACATTCTCCTCCTCAGCCACTCCTTCCGCCACAACATCACAATCAACCGGATCATCAACACATTCAGCAGCAGGATCAGCAACAACAGATCCTTAATTATCCGCCTCACAATCACCAGCCATTCTTTGTTCCTCAAAATGCTATGCCGCAGCAATTTTTCATTGACTCACCTGGAGTAGCGATTACTCCAGTGGTTGCCGTCCCTTCTTCACCTCCAGTGGAACATCAAGCGATTTATATACAGCATGAACAACAGCCATACGTCCAACAGCCGTACGTACAACCGCCATACGTACAACCGCCATACGTACAACCGCCATACGTACAACCGTCATACGTACAACAGCCAGAATATGAACAACAACCCGTTTATCTTGATGCGAACCAGCTTCAGCCGCAACCGATAAATGCCGTCGCTGTGCCTGAGTCTGATCATGGGCAGGCGGAGCTTCATCCCCTCCATGTTTATCATGACATTATGGCACATCCTCATAAACTTTTGGAATACTTTAATCTGCTTCTGACGAAATTTTCTAAATACAGTGTACCCAAAGAGCATTACCTGAATGTGATTAGTTTTGTTGGTGTGTATCTGTAAGTGACATTTCTTATTTTCTTCACATTTCACTCCAAAAAAATTGCATTTTCTTGAGGATTTCTAACTTGTATTGTATCCTCTCTGAATTTCAGATTCATGTCATACATTTTCTACAGTTCGGAGGATGTCTTACAGTAAGCGCATTGTCATGCACATGTGAAACGCGATAGCAATTGTCTGAATCTGTATTAACATTTTGTAAAATTCCAGGTTAACTTGTGAAGCGACAAATGGCAAGAAGGTGTCCAACAAAGAGTGGAGCTATCAAGCTGGTCGAAGATTTGTGCCTGCCTCGCGTATGATACAACAACGAACAATAAACCATACGCTCAATCCTTCGAAATAATTTTACAATACCGGATTTCTTAATTTTTTGTATTGCAGCCGTCGACAAAAAGTTGCAATTGAAATTCCTGGAACTGTTCAAAGGCTCCCATCTTGACGACAACAGTGACGGTTCTTCCAGCGAGGAAGATTTCTCTGGCGAAGTCTCTCTCATATCAGAGTTGTGCCCTCGTGGCGAATTTTTCTACAGCTTGTCACCAACACATATCGAAGCTTGGACACAGTTACAAAGACTTTTTGTTGGTAAAGTCTTAAATTTTATTGCAGCATGCCATGTCGATTGCAACATTACGCAGATTTTAACAAGTGATTTTAATTTATTTTAGCTCAACATACTCCTGCAGACATTATTCTCCTCGCAAAGGATCTTCTTTACAAACAAAAAGTTCACCCAAAAATATGGTATCTAGGTTTAGTTGCCGCTGCCCAGGAGAGACCTGACATGACAGGCTTCTCTTTAGCTCATCCGTTGGACGCAATGCCAGATTTATTTCTGCCTGCGCACTTGATCAAGGACGACTTTGATCGATACAGACAACTCAGTGACCTAAGGAAAGCTAGGTCATCCGTCTCCGCTTCATCATTATCCCGAATCAAGAGGGCGATTGCAACGATAGCGCTAGTCCCTCGAAATAACACATTTATTAGAATCACAAAGAGAACAACTACAAAAAAGCCGATGAGGACGACGACGACAACAACAACGACTACAACCAAACCCCCGACTTCGACTTCAAGAAATCTGCCAGACTCGGCAGAAATGGATAGTGGGGAATTTATTGGGTTGGATGGCACTCTTATTCCGCGAACTCGACAAGATGATCCACCAATTGACAGCTTAAAATCCACAAAATCGATTGAATTCTATCGTCAGCGATATACCGTCCGTCAGAAACATAAAGGGAAGCCGATATATAAAGGAAAGCAAAAGGAAATGAAAAAGAAGAAAGAGCACAAGAAGAAGGGCAAGAAAAAAGAAAGCGAATATGATGTGAGATTTAAAGAATGAAATGTGGTAAATTCTGCAAATAGTTTGCATAATAAGACAATAATGTGTCTTTATTGAATTTTTTCTCAGGATTGTATCATCGTCGACGGAAAAATCGGTTTTGATAACGGCCATGAAAATTCGCTCTGGTATTTCAGGGAGGATCTTATGCTCAACCAACACCACTGGTGAGGAACACTGTTGTTGTGTCATTTCAAGATTATGAAAGTGTTTAAATGATTATTACAAATTGCTAATTTCGAACCTATTTAATGACTCGTTAATTGCCTTCAGGTACTGGCATCAAGCGTATCCCTTGAATGCAACAAGGCATCCCGACAGACGAGCAGAGCTCTTCTTTTTCATGCATCGTTCCTTCTTGGCGAGGTATAAGGTTTATATACAAATATACATACCTGAACACAAATAGCATTTAATTGCAGGGGTTGTGCATTTGTAATCAATCTCTTTTGGTGGTCTTTCTGTATCAATTTCATGTGCGCAGGCGCACATTAACTTTATTCGATATCTTTTAACTTTTTTCAAAAAATTGGAGAGCTTTATCAAGTAGAGATGAAAGTAAAAGTAGCAAAGCGCAGAGATGTACTCGCATCGCATAGAATATCGAGAGGCAAATCTTTCGTCAATTATCAGAAAAAAATTTAAAGAGTTTCAAATTGAAAGGAAACTTGTATCGTTTGATTGTAATCGTAATCGCGAATGATACTATGTATAAGTAAATATATATTATTATGAGACAAGTGTAGAAAGGTACTACTTTTTCCCCTTGAACACGTTGTTGGTGGGCTTTAGCTTGATTTTAAGGAATTCAGTATTCCGCCTTGTGTCAAAATTTTTCCTATCGAAAATCAATCTTTTCACTCTTGGAGGCAATGAAAAGTGGACTTGAGAGAGATTTATGAGAAAGCTATGAATTTTTAAAAATTGAGGATGAAAGTCGGTAAAAATATGAACTTGAATTTTTTAAATTATAAAAATTCTTTTCGAACTAGGTATAATGCGGAAAGACTTTCAAATGGGCTCCCCAGAACTCATGGATTGGATTTCCAACCTGGAGGAATCATTTATGAACCGTATAATTCCCATTTGGCTGATCTAGCTTCGGAAAAGTTTTGGTCACCGAGACCAGCAAAATTGCCCCTTACGGTAGAATTTTATAAAAAATGATTATGTAAAATAAATGCTGGAAATATTTTTTATGTAATTTAAAAAAATGATATTTAGGACATTATCCACATCGATGATCCAAACTTTTCGAGGAACATAATTATTCCAGAAGTGCTCCAAGTTTATGATCGCCTTGTGACGGCAATTAAAGCTGGGAAATTGATTTCTGTAAGTAAATGTTATTTGATATAATTTGATGAAAATTTGTGGAAACTTTGGATGTTTAAAATCATTTTATCGTTTCTAGAAATCTGGCAAATATATACCAATTTATCACACGAAAGGAATTGAGCCTCTGGCGAACACCGTGGAAGCTTCCGAGCTATCTGTCAATCCATTTTTCTATGACGCATTTGGTCTCCACAACCTCGGCCATTTCTTGATCGCCTTGGCCTCGGATCCCTTCTGGAAATTAAAGATTCCTCCTGGCATCATGGCAGACCAGGCTACTGCAATGAGGTTTTAAGAATTTATATTATTTTTCTTATCGGGACTTATTATCGGGGTGACTTATTATTTTTATTTTTGTACTCCAGGGACCCTTCGTTTTACACATTTCACACTTTTATTGATGACCTTTTTGAGAAATACAAGCAGAAGTTGAGACCCTACAAAGTCATCGGGGTAAGATGATTACAGTGCAGATCACGAAACTGAGAAAACTAAATACTCAAAATTACTACTATTTTCCGATTTTTAGGGAGAATGGCCCCTTCTTTGGAGAGGAGTGGAGGTACATCATGTCGAAGTGATTTCGAAAGGAAACGAAGTTCCCAATCAACTGAGAACTTTCTGGACAGACAGAAAATTCTTTCTGTCCCCTGGGGTTGATGGCAGTACTGACGTTGACGACGGCGATCACGCCAAAGTTTGTGCTGTTCATCTGGCTCATGAGCCGTTTGTATTCAAACTTGTTGTTGTATGTGACACAGATCTCAAAATCTCTAATTTTTAAGCTTGCTCGTGAAACGTTTCGTCAAATTATATATCTTCATGTTGTCCTCAGGAAAGGAAGCCATGCGCAAAAACAAAGTCTGGATTGGGAACAGTTCGGATTTTCATGGCTCCTCGTTACGACGAAAAGGGTCGACGATTGCATTTGAAGGAACAACGCCGTCTCATGTTCCAGTTGGATGCGTTTCAAGTGAAATGTAAACTACATTTTTTTAAAAAAAAATCTCTAATTTCGATATTTCCATCTTGAGGGGTTTCGTATCATAAATTATTAAATTAAAATGTTTTATGAATAGTGAGAGTCGGTAAAAATTTCATCACCCGCCGATCTCACGACTCTTCGTTAACCAAACCATGGTCGAAAAGCCTTCACGAATTTCAAGATGAACTCGAAGAAGACCACGAGCATCCCTCTGGCGCAGCAGATTTCTGCGGATGTGGATGGCCACAGCATCTCTACATTCCAAAGGGTCACGTCGACGGAATGCCCTACGATCTCTTCGTCATGCTCACAGATTACGACAAAGATCAAGTTAAAGATAATCCAAAAGATTTGCAGTTTCCTGAACCATGCAACTCTCCCTATATCTTCTGTGGTCATCCCAGAAGACGCTATCCTGATGCAAGACCCATGGGGTATGGTTAAATATTATGAGTCTATGCTGCTCATATTTTATTCAGTGCTTTTATGCTGCACATCATCATCATCATCGTGTTGTCAGTTGTCACAAATCACATCATGAACATCATCATATATTCTTTCAGGTATCCTTTCGACAGACCTCCCCACAAACAGCTACTTCCTTGCAAGCCCGGCCACTCGTTTTCCAGTATTCTTTGTCAAAATTTTAACTTGATTTTTCATAAACAAGTCGATACACTCGAGCAGTTTACAGCGAAAGCTCCGAACATGAAGTCTATCGTGGTAAGTGGCCATATAAGTGAGGATCTTGCAGTTTTCTCTTTGAAAATTTTGCTTTGATCTAATATTTCTACATTTTTTAAATTTTTCAGTTCGAAATTAAGCATCTCGACCACTTCTTCGGGAACTATTATCATCAACAAGAGAGCCAGTAAATAAGGAAAGATTTGTTGAAATGTGCACTCACTCAAGCGCGCATACAATATTTACGTGTACTAGGTTAAACTCATAATTTTAATCAGCTACAATGAAGCCATTAATTTATTCAACCTTTCACCAACCAATTTTTTGTAGCAGCTCCAAGCGAAAATGTCTAATAAACCGGAAAAAATATTCTACGAGAGAGAGAGAACAGACAGTCGGTAATGATAACTATATTTTCATATGTGTATAGGTATTAACTTTTTATGCTTCAACTCTATATCATCACTAATTTAACGACCACACGTGCCCCGCTTTAATTTGTTCCTCGTCTCGCCCTCCATAAAAATTAATCCAAATCGAAAATCAAACATACAAATCGAGTCGGTGAGGAAATGTGGAAAAAATGCGTAGATTGGAAATCGGTAGGTTGGATCACATCCCAAATTTTTGTTTGTTACTCCGTGTTGTAATTTGTGTAACGGTAATGGTAGAGTGACGATGATGCAGTTTTGCGAAAAAATATTTTAATGTGTATTGTATATGTGAGGGTATGCACTTTACTATTACTAATTTACAGCAAAACTTTCAATTTTACCCTACAATTTAGGGCAACACGTCAAAACATTATATTTCACAAGTGAAGATGATCAGTGAAAAGTATGCGATGCAGCAGTTACCATTACACGCAAAAAACCTCTGTTTAACAACATACTTAATATACTTACTCACATGCATTTGCTTCATATTTTTGGTCAAGTTTTTTTTCATTTTCATCAACATACGTTTAGGTCCTTGGGCACATGCTCATCGAATTAACTTTTGTAATTTGATGAAAGTCAAAGTGTAGCAGATGCGCTCTTAATGATGAAGGGAATGTGCACTCCTTTTTCAAAAACGCATAACTTTTTTAGGTAGGTTTAGGCATCCCCCACATTTCATTTGATCGACCTTTAACACGCATATCTTCATTACAAGCGGATTAAGAGTTATATATGTGTGTGTGTGTGCGTATGAAAGATAGTGTTTTAAACTGATTCCCCTTTGTAATCTTTGCTCCCCTTTAAAAATAGATTTATTTTTTAAGCTCATCCTCTTGAACAAATAAAAGAAACACGTTTCATTGAAAAACATGAGTTGAGCACTTTGGCTATGATATATGTGGTGGTGTATGGTACAGAAATGCATATCAAGTGAAACATTTTATGTATGTGCCTATTTTAATTATTCGAGTATTATTTTTAGCAGGCCTACTGTATACCTACAACCTACACAAACAATAATACATATTCAAAATTGTATCATTATTTTTTGCGAAAAACTTCTCATCTGCATCTTATCGTCGGTTGAGTATCATCATACAGCGTCTTCTTTTCAGAGATCATCTCTGAAGGTGAACGCGAAAGAAAGGAACAAACAAAACGTGCGTACATCTTATTCCTGTTCATTTTTTTTGTAAAAATCGATCATATTATTAAAAAATTCATAATGCGCCTTATCACTCTCCTTATCTTGCTTCGTCTTGTGTGATTCGATATTGAATCTGATTTTTGTAATTTTTGAACTAGTCTCTAAAAAAATTATTAGAGTTTGAAGGAAGAGCTCACTCAACTTTTAATTGTTCGAAACAAATCAGTTTTAGTTGAGCTCGCGCAATGCCAAGAAGATGAGCTGTCTGCAAGATTGCGGACGTAGTTGAGAGTTGAAGTTGAGTATTTCCCGTTTCAGCCTACATATTTTTGAACATGAAGGGAAGTCGCTTATCCTTCTCATCATCTTTTCTTCTGGCAAAGTATCACATTTTATAGTAATAGAAGCTAGCGTAATATATTTTTGTGAAAATTTGTGCTGAAAATTTCCACGGACGGAAAAGGACGTTCCTTAAAAATTAAGACAGACTCAGTTTCCTCTGTGAAAATGGCGTCTCCTGTGGGATTCCAGTTTTACCCAAAGTGTTCATTAGCTTTAGTTTCAGTGTTGATAGTCTTTCTGGGGTCGGAATGTGTGTCAGGGAGTCGGCACTTGGGAGCATTCACGGTGAAAGATGATACCCAAGATTTGCTTGCAATGGCGAGTGAGGTGAATCCGGTAATTCTGAAAAATGTTCGAGGAACGACGGTTGTTTCAGATGGTCAGAGTCCAATCACAAGTTACGCGCTTCCCCCAGTTTCGGATACGAAGGCGGAGGAGTCTTCGTACGGAAGTGGAGTGATGGGTGGAACGAGGCAAAGTGACGGAGGAACTAACCGACACAGTCGGCGGCGTCCTGCCGTTCTCCTCCTTCGGCCAAGACATCGGAATCAGCAGAAGCAAAGTGGAAGTGAAGCTAGTGACGTAGCTGCGTCCAGTAGCAGTTACAGCAGTAGTACTGTGCAACAGCAGCAACCACAAGGATCCGCAGCATCGGCGTCAGCGCAATATCCTCAACAGTCACAATCTCAGTATCCGCAACAAGGACAACCTCAAACTCAGGCGGATGCGAGTCAAGTAAGTTCACAAGCGGCGCAGTCGCAACTCCTCCAAAATCAGAATGAGTTCACGAGCATTGATCAGCATCAAAGGGACCAGCAGCATCTTCAGCATCACGCTCTTATTGGCGCTGGAGGTGTTGGCTACCACACCGCTGTGGAGAGCGTCGGAGTGGCGGAAGCTACCGTTGAAGCCGAGTTGAACAAGGATCAGAAGATTTTGTCTTCGACCGTGGGAACAGGACTGGACATTTACAAGAACGCTTTGAAAAATCCTCTTCAATTTCTTAAAAAATTGTTCGCCGTCTTTTCCAAGTTTGCTGTCCCAGAAGGACATTACCTGAACGTGATCAGTTTTGTCGGAATTTACCTGTAAGAATTTTCGAACTTTGTTGTTTAACCTTTTACCTTCTTTAGGAAATGCACAATCTTATCAAAACTATGAAATGATTATTCCATGCTTCCGTTTCTAGGTTCTTATCTGTCATCTTCTACGGATCTGACGATATTTTGCAGTAAGTTCAAGTTTTCATAATATGCAAAAATGTGAAATGTCCGCTTTTTGGGTCTAGAGTCTAGAGTTAGATTTGTATGAAAAAATTGTGTATGATTGCAGACTCACTTGTGATGCTGGACCACAACCGCATGGACAAAAAGAGTGGCATTACCATGTTGGACGACGATTTGTTCCTGGAATGTGTAATGAGACAAGATATTTCAAAGATGGATTAAATCATTGATCCTGTATTAGGAAATGTGTGCATAAATTCTTATTACTATTTGCATTCAGCCGCTGACCCAAAACTCCAACTCAAATTCCTCGAACTCTTCCGTGGAATGCGGTTCGATGATGATGACGATAGCGGTAGCTCCAGCGAGGAAATGTCAGGCGAATTTGCAGGAATGAGTGATCTTTGTCCAAGAGGAGCCTTCTTTTACAGTTTGTCCCCAATGCATTTGGAAGCTCGTATGCAGATTCAGAACTTGTTTGTTGGTAAGTTCATATAAGCATACACTGAGTTGTAAATTTAAAAAAGAATGTGGGCGCAAATATGATCGATGTCGCGCATCCTTTAATTTTCAGCTCAACATTCACCTCACGACGTGTACCAATTAGCGCACGATCTCCTATACAAACACAAAGTCCACCCAAAAATCTGGTACTTGGGTCTCGTCGGAGCCTCCCTGGAAAGGCCGGACATGACTGGATTCAGACTTGCTCACCCCCTCGACGCAATCCCAGACTGGTTCATACCTGCAGAGTATATCAAGGACGAGATGGACAAACTCAGATCATCACAATCACGACGAATTCGAATCAAGAGATCCACTCTCATCGAAGGATCCAACTCTACCCTCACAATGTTCAACAATTCCACCTCGACTAGCACCACCTCAACCACTACCACCACGAGAAGGCCCACCACCAGACGAATTCTAACCAGAAGGCCAATTATCGACTCAGGTTCTATGGAAAGCGCTAGTCGGGAGTATATCATGGATCATGGCTTCAAGGGAGAACGCGGTGATCTCGCTTATGACGAGGACCTCATCAATCAATCCATCCGGAACTACGAATACAGCCAAAACTATAAACTCAAGAATAAAAGCAAGAACAAGGATAAACCTAAGCCTTTGCCACCAACAGCAATTGCATCTTTAGGCCAGTCAAGCAAAAAGCCTAAGCCAATTAGCATCAATGTAATTGACAGCATCGCGGAGAGGCCCATCTTCGATTTGCCATACGGCGAGAGCAAGCATAAAAATCATCACAAGGGGAAGAAGGGTAAGGGCAAAGGTCACAAGGGACACAAAGGCAAGGGTGGTGACAGTGATGAAGATGATGAGGTAAGTGTGTCAGCTTCTATTGGATTTAGAAAATAGGAAGTAAAATTGCAAAATATTTTCAAATTTTATTTTTCTCATCAAAAGTGTATCCTCGTCGATGGGAAAATCGGTCGTGATAACGGCATTGAAAATAAGCTCTGGTCGGTCAATCGTTTTATTTATTTATTTATTTATTTGTATCGGTGGTCGGTAGGTGATCTCAAATGGTGTGAATTTTTGTTTGCATATTTACAGGTATTTCAGGGAGGATATGATGGTCAATCAGCACCACTGGTAAAAATGGAATAATATTTTTAGTAGTTTTTTTCTTAGAAAAATGTTACATTTTTTTCATCATGAATGAATGAAAAGTGTTATAATTTTTTAATGTTATGTGTACGCATGTACTATGTACAGGTATTGGCATTTGGCACACCCATTGAACGCAACGAGGCACCCAGACCGCCGAGCTGAGTTGTTCTTCTTTACGCATCGCCAATTTTTGGCAAGGTGAGTGGACCAACTGACGCTATTAGAAGCATATATATTTTTTTTAAAAAAGGAGAATAACACCTAATGTGCGTTTGTAAATGGCATTGATGAGCTAGTGCACTTGTTGCTCATCTTCAGGAAAAAAATATACCTAATCTAAATAGGATTTTGCGTGAAGATGAAAGCAGTTGAGAAAGAGTAAAAGGATGCAGTTTGCGTTGTTAAATGCATTTGAACATGTAGGCATGTTTTGAAAAAAATACTCTAGATTTGCGTGTGAAACTAAACACAAGTCCGTGTTGAGAGTGTTGAAATTGAAACTCAAACTTGAGCAGGTTTTACATTGATTTTTATGTAGGCTATAAAAAAGTCTTTCTACGTGAGTATGCCATAATACGCTAGAGTAGACGGTACTTCAACATTTCAACAAGTGTTTCTTAATTTCATTGTTTTCCTTTTTCTCTCTGCAAATTACTAATTGATGTTTACTATAAATGTAAAATGGCAACATTGATGATTCGTGTGTGTAGGTATAACGCAGAGCGACTTTCCAATGGGCTTCATCGCACAATTGAAATGCGCTTTGGGCCTGGTGGCATCATGCTCGAGTCTTACAACTCTCACTTGGTAGATATTGCGTCAGGAAAATCATGGACTCCAAGACATCCCAAGAGACACATTACGGTATACACTACACGACATGAAAAAGTGATTAGATTCAGAGCAGAGAGTCTCAAATCTTCAATGAAAAATTTCATGTTTTCCAGGATATTCGTCACGAACACAATCCCGACATTATCCGTAACATTATGGTCCGCGACGTGACTGGAGTTTATAGTCGCTTGCTGAAGGGTGCTAAATTCGGAATACTTCAAGGAAAGGATGGTCTCCTCCCAATCAAATCCACGAAAGGAATTGAACCCTTGGCTAATACAGTTGAAGCAACAGAACTCTCTGCTAATCCACTCGTTTACGATGCATTTGGATTTCATAATTTGGGACATATTCTTATTGCAATGGTGGAGGATCCAGAGTGGCATTTTAAGAAAACTCCGGGCGTTATGGCCGAAGTGGCGACTGCAATGAGAGATCCCATCTTTTATAATTACCATCACGTTATTGATGACATTTTTGAGACGCACAAGAGCACACTGCAACCCTACAAAGTTGTTGGGGTAGGTTGAGAATGTAGATTTAATAAGGGATTAATGGTAACGGAATTATTGCTTTTCGTCATTATTAATTTTATATTTTTTTCTTACTTGCAGGGTGACTTCCCACTTCTCTGGAAAGGAGTTGAGGTTCACAATGTTGAGTTGATCTCGAAAGGTGACGGTCCACTGAACCAGTTGAGGACATTCTGGACAAAGAAGAAGTTCGAGTTGGCTCCTAGTGTTGATGGAAGTACTGACAAGGAAGATAATCACGCCAATATTTGTGCTGTCCACTTGGCACACGAGCCATTCACATTTAAAATTACCATTGTGAGCTGATTTACTAATACTCAAGAATCATAAGTCATGAACATTATGTGACTTTGTGTAAAGAAATGTACTAAACTTTAAAACTCTCAATGCACCCAACAGGATAGGAGATCTTGTACCAAGAGCAAGTCTGGAAAGGGAACAATTCGTATATTCATGGCTCCCCGATATGACGAGAAGGGCAGAAGACTGGCTTTGAAGGATCAACGTCGTCTCATGTTCCAATTGGATGCTTTCCAGGCGAAATGTATAATTTTAGAATTTAATGGTTGATTTTTTTTTTAAATCGAATATGAAACTAATCCTATCTAATTGAACAGTGCGTGTCGGAAAGAACGTCATCACCAGAAGATCCCACGATTCTTCATTGACTAAGCCATGGACGAGGAGTCTACACGACTACGAACACGGACATGATCCATCTGGCGCGGCAGACTTTTGTGGATGCGGTATGACATAATTGACCACCCACAAAGTGCATTCCTTCATGTCGACACTGTAATTTTGAAATGTATTAATAACGTCTTGATTTTTAAAGGATGGCCGCAACATCTCTTCATTCCCAAGGGAAGTCCGAAAGGAATGCCATTCGACCTCTTCGTGATGGTCACAAATTATGACGACGATCACGTTGAAAATCATCCCAAGGACTTGGAAATCCCTGAAACGTGCAACTCTCCATATATTATGTGTGGTCACCCCAGAAGACGCTACCCTGATGCGAGACCCATGGGGTATTGTTAAATATTTTGCACAGTCTATGCTGCTCGCATTTTATTCAGTGCTTTTATACTGCACATCATCATCATCATGTTGTCACAAATCGCATAATGAACATCATCATTTATTGTTTCAGGTATCCTTTCGATAGACCTCTCTTCAAAGCTCCAATTCCTTGCCTGCCAGGCTACACCTTCGCCGCTGTAGCGTGCAAGAGCTTCAATCTAGTTTTTTACAAATCTATTCACACTCTCGAAGAGTTTACGAAGAAAGCACCAAACATGAAATCTGTTGTGGTAAGAGCATTCACGTGGCCAAAATAATTTTTTATGGAATTTATTGATGGAATTTTTATTTTTTTCTCGATTTCCAGTTTAATATTAAGCATATTGACAAACTTGTTGGACACTTTTATCACTGACGACGGGACATGCATTTGGAGTACACCTAATCAACTTATTACATCCCTGACTAATTTATTACAACATTTAACTTATTGCTAATTATACTGATGTAGATTGTAACCTAATGTAACATGCTAATTAATCACTTGCTTGTGTATATTGTCATTACCTTAAGATGTTTTTTTGTAATAAAATTTCCCAAGTCTTCTTTTACGAATATCGGAAATCCATAATATGCATGGCTCCCATTTCCATTTCAACTCCAAATTGTTTCCAAATTTATGTTCCAATGCGGCCACTACAGCAGCTCCAGCAAGAACAGCAAAGCACATGTAAAATACATTGACAAATATGGTGAGTGACACTGACTTGGGCACCACTCGAACTACTCGTAAACCTTTGTTGTCCCAAGAATTAACTAAATATCCTATCGTGTTGTAATGGGGTTTTCCAACGTCCGACTTATTGGCACGAATTTTCCAGGAACTAATCACTGGAAGACGTGTTTGCACATTCATGACATGGTTTTTATCCCAATACGCCTTTAATCCAGATTCCACCGTTTGCCAAAGAATTGGCTCAAACTTCGTAGTCAGAAACGATTGTCTAAGTAGCCATGAACTAAATACCAAAAAATTATCAACCGTATTCCTTTTAATTATCATGCTTTTGTCAGGGATGTCAAATGCTGGTGCAAACATTTGTATATGAGACGCTTTGTCCACTAATGCAAAACTTGTCTCATTCTCTGCAAATCCAAAGATACCTTCAATTATTTGAGAAATATTTTTTCCAAGAATTGACTGGAACTTAACCCTCTTTGCTAACAAATCGTAATACTGAGGAAAGACGTTACTTCCAGTCGTTTCAGGTGGCTTTGAATTTTCAGAAGTTGAATTCAAATAAGGCTGGAGAAGGTGTCTAAGGGTTGAACGTATTTCGTAAGTTCGGTTACCGGATTCTGAATTGTGGTACGAGGTCCCAACTGTAATTAAGGTATGATTGCTCGATGCAAGATCCTGCAAGGAACTAGGCATGTTTGATTGATCTGCCGTGGCGAGGAATGACATTAAATGACCATCGTAGGCATTCATGACGATAGGAGCCAGTAGGCCCCACAAAAGCCATAATCCATTCGACTGCTGCGAAGTAAAGTGGAAACGCACTGAATCGGAACATTGATTAAGCAATGATGCAAATGTCAGAAAGATGGAATCCCAGAACTTTCTCATGCCCCTGGAGTTGGGCGATGTTATCTTCAGCGCGATTGATAACACACTGGCGGATACGAATAGTGCGATCCATGTACTGAAGAGGAAGGGTTGCGTCATCCTCTTGAGACTGTTGCGAGTGGATTCCTTTGACACGATGATAAACTCGTAAGGTTCTATTGACAGAGATGCGAAGCAGAACTGAAAGCGATGGGCTGGATTAAATGGTTCGCTAAATATACCCACCAGTTTTTTATTTAAATTTATCTGAACCATTACGTCCATATGTTGGTTCAATGTCATCATTGTGGTGTAAGCCAACGTGACATTGAATTTGTCATGCAAGATTTCCAGAGTGCAATCGTTATAAGGACCGGGACCGGTGACCTTGGATGACGGAAAGTAACATGGTTTCCTTGATTCACTTATACCTCCGCTGTATTTTACTCTAATTTGATGCAAATCGCTTTCCAGACTTCGCCAAAGTTCGTCAACTTCTTCAAGCCTTTTGAGTTCCAGGGGAACTTGAGAATTATAATTATCCAGTTCCTTGCAGGATGTGCAGGCAAATCGAAGTGAATTGTCGTGACTCAAAATCAACTGGATTCCTAAGTACGAGAACCGACTCAGATTTTCACGAACATAACTCACGTCTTCAGTCTCGCCGGTGGAATTCTTTGTCGAGAAATACACAATAAATCTAGGGTTTTCCATGGCAGGTTGCACACTTGGAAATAAAATGCTCTCGTCAATTTCCTGAAAGGAGACATGGCATGTGGAAAATTTGGTCAAGTAGTGACGGCAAAATGAAGAGTTCTTAATTGTGGAGATATACTTGATGTCATGTAGTACGAGTGGACTTTTAATTTTGATACGAACATGATTAAAAATCCTTTGCAATGCTTTGGTCCGCGTGCTGTCATTGTATGCGCCCCTGGTGTATTTCCAGAATAAGACACAGTTTTGAAATAAGCCAAGGGCTGATGTGAGAGGGGTGGAGATGTGCTTTTGGGAGTTGCTGAGTTGACCGAGGACTGAGAAAATTAGGATGGAAATTGGGATTAAATGAAACCAAAAACTTGCCATTTTGATCAACAAAATTTTCCAAAAATATTTCCCCCGTAATATTAAAATCTGTTTCTCTCGTACTCGCGAAGAGGTGATTTCGTGGCGAAGGTTGAAGGTGAAAATTGAGCAACAGCAACCACCACATACCAATTATTTTACCTTCGTAAATTATCTAGTATTTCATATCACATCACGGTATATGGTTTCGAGGAATTCTATTATAGAGTCTCATATCTGTAATCTGTATGTACATTTTATATCTCTACTCTTGGATCAAAATATTAAACTGCTCATTAATATAAAATAGTCTAGAAAAACAATTGCAAGTATGTTGGACCTTCCTTCCCAGCTGGCAATGTATATCATACATCCAACATTCAAGATTATACAATCTTCTGTAACATATTCTATCCAAAATGTTTTTCACGTTTCCATATTCCAATTTGAAACTATCCTCGTAGAATACATAATCTGTCTGAGAAAAACAGTCCAAAGACGAGGGACCCGTTAATTGCTTTTGCAAAAGGAAATCGTATGTTTTTTCATGTCTGAGCGACGAGTGGCACCTATTACTCGCTATGCTGTTGGTTATTTTATTATCGATTATGCTTTATAATCACGTACCTATTATTACGCATACTTTATTATGCAGCAAGAGCCTCACTGAAGTTTTCGTTTTCAATATCATTACGTAATTAAATGCCAATTGCTAAAGCTTTGCATGGACAATATGAGTATTCAGCCAATACCCAGCTGAAAATGAACACTGACCGAAAAATCTTAATTTCGTTTAACTTTTTATTGTGACCAAAACGCAAAAAGGTCCTTCGAATTTTATTCTTGATATATTTTATTGATGATTAAATAATTGTAATAATTACAATGAAATATTTTTCCAATTCAGTTTCCACCAATCTTAAGTGAGACTAATGTGTCTCAACTGAAACATAATGCCGGGTTGATCAAAAATTAACAAAGAGAAATCACAATTCATACCCATCTTCTCGGAATTTGGTTGAAAAATGGACTCCACAGCAAACGCTCTACGAACTAAAATATTAGAAACGGCTATGCTATAGCACACTTATGTCCTAAGCTAATGGTAGGGATATATAGTATCCGCATACCCTATTCTAAATCCCTGATCTAGGGGATCTATAATTCATAAGCTTCTGTCACGTTCAAAGATCATCACATGTAAAAATTCATTCATATTTGTATAAATCCTCTGAGATACAATTAATTTACTGGCTCATAGTTAGGTCACTTGAACATGTTTATGAGAGGACGACATTATCAATATAACATCATTCCTGGTGTACTAGCATACTGCACGGTATAATACCCATTTTCACGTATACATAATAAAAATATCTATTGCGGTGTCCTAAAATCTAAAATCTTATTTAAAAAAGTAACGCAACAAATTTAACTAATATCAAGAGTCGTTAACTTTCACTAGATGGAGCACTATTCAATTCAATCTCTATTTCAAGCTCCGTCGCAAGTGATGATTGACATGGTGGCAATATTCCTGGAAATGATTTAAAATTACAGCAATAAATACACGCGTCCATTAATGCTTTACTGATTTGATAGCGAATCATGTTTTACGTACCTCCTGGCCCAGGAACCCGATAAGGTAGCACTTTAACTTTTTTATTTGGGGCTGCTCCAGCTGTTGAACTTGTTCCGATATCCTTATCCCTTTCCCGTTTGATGGACGCCATTGTCATCACACTTTTCCCATACGGATCACCAAGAATTCGAGTGGTGGTCACTGGAATACCATCCGTATTGCTACTAGCGCTCTTCTTCCTTTTCCTGGAGTTGTTAGTGCTTCCACTAGCTTGTGGCATTGCATCACCTTCGGCAGCGGCGGTCATCGAATTCAACTCATCTAAATCAACGATTACAAGTCCATCTGCGCCTTCTTCGTCACCTTGCAGCTCAGTTTCCTGTACGACAGGGAGTGGAGTTGGGACAACTTTGAAGCCAAGAGGATCACTAGCATCAAATCTGAATAGGTCAACACACATGGGCGAAGTGGACACTGAACATGGACCTTGACTAGAATTGTTAGATTCATTTGCTACAACGTTTACAGCTTCGTTCTGCCCAATATCTTTGCCTCCCCTCTGTCGCTTAGTATCTCCACCTTTCAGGGCTTTGACATTGGGTTTCGTCTTCGGAAGCCTTGCTCTACGCTTTGCATTTCCGACCGGTGCTTGACGATCTGCAGAAGTCTGATTTTGTTCCCTTTTCTCAGTTGTTGGTATTATGGAATCGGCTTTTTCTTTTTTCACTGTAGCAATATCAACCGGTGGGGGTGGGCCTATAACTCCTTCTGATATAAATATAGGAACAGTAGCTTCGACGCCACCGCTGTCAGAAACTGTTGGCAGCATGGCCTTCTTCGTAGACTTTTTCTTTGCGGATTTTAAAACTGCTTGAGATTGTACTTCGGATTTGATATGGGTAAGCAACTGAGTGGTTCCTTCTGCCACTCCAATTGGCGGGAGCTTACCCTTTGGAGGGAGCCCAATAACTCGACTATTCCACAGCTTTCCCTTGCTTGTTCCAGGTCCACTTACATTATCAGAAGTTGCTTGCATCTCCTTCAGTTGTTCCTTGGTAAACGCAACTGTTTTCGGCTTTTCTTTCTTTTTCTTCTTCTTTGCACCGTTCGCTGTGGCATCTTCTGACGAACAGATCACTTCTTCCATTTCAGCCTCTTCCTGTAACAGTTTCTCCTTCTCTGTTAGTTGACCATCCTTGGATTTTCCATAGTACAAAGCTAATTCTTCATCGGAAGAAATTCCTTCGTCAGGATCGAAATGACAAGAAGCTAAAGCTTTGCTGACCATATCTGGATTTTTTCGGTCTTCACGTTTGAATTTGGATTTTAGTTCCTGACGAGTACGATTGGGAAATAAGCTGAGCATCATGGAGAAATCGGTTCCGCATTGATTGAGTGCACGGTAGAAACGGATAGTTTCTGAAACCCAGATCGTTATAAATATTTAAATAAGTAATCAAAGTCCATTCGCTAACACCAATCGGATTTGCCCTGAAACGGCTATAATACCTTTCTCTGTCCAATCATGGCCCCTTCGATAATTCCTTTTGAAACGATAAAATCCGGATGATCCAACCGCATAATTGGCTCCTGAAACTACTTCCATATCTTCTATCTGTTTTCTGGCTCTTTGAGATTCAGAAGTTTCTACGACCTTCACAAAAATAAATAAACGTGATTTTCTCCACAATTGATTTACTTATTATTACTATTCATAATTCAGCTTTTCAAGCGCGCACGTACCAAGCTCTTCTCGTCAATTATTAGCTGACCATCAGGCCCCACTTTCACTCGAGGACCAGGCACATTAGAGGAGCCATTGGAAGCCGTGGATCCAGCTTCAGAGTGAGCATCATCTTGACCTGCAACTGAGACCACCGACCCTCCTGACCCCATTGAGCTTGCTGTGGTTCTTCGGCTTGCAATACTTGATGGAGCGGATAAAGCTTTCCCCTTGTCATTGTCCAGATTTATATCATGTCTGCTGTCACTCTCGGAGCACATTGAGGAAGCTCTAGATCTAGATTTTTTGGATCCAGCTTTTGTGGTGCCACCAGTGCCATCAGGTTTCCTGTGGAAATGAATAAAATAAACCAAATATATAACTACATACGGAAATTGTGGTGTACAGTATAGTTGTTAAAGTTTTTAAACTATTGCTTACGGTGGATTATAGAAGGTGAAGTGCAGCATAGTCATCTTTGCCCTTTCAGGAGCCTGTCCGGTGACAATTTTTTCGAAAAATTCTTTCCTTGCCTGAGAAAACTTGGTCGGATTTGGGATAGTATCCTTTTTCCTCTCCTCCATGCGTCTCTTCATCGCCTCCGGGTTATCCAGAACCGACTGTGAGAACGACGGTGAGCAGATTGCCTTATTGCTAGAAACAATGCTGAAAGCGCCTGCGCCTACAGCAGGGTAAGAATTTTCCGATCCCCGTCCAGACCCCGAATATCTTTGTAATTTGTCTGGACTTGGAGGATACAAACTTCCCGTCGGAGAAAATGGCACATTACTACTATTCGACATAAGTGCTGCAACCTCATGGGAGTCTGCAGAATTCGAGTTTGAATTTAAATGTTGAGACAGGAAGGAGGAAGATGTTCTAATGCCAGGTACTCCAAAGACAGGACTTTGTGCAGGCGAAGGCCGTGAAATAACACCGGGTGGAGATTTTACAGAGTGGAAACTATCTTGATAAGTAGATGGTGATGGAGGAGGTCTGAAATAACCCGGAGGAGACTTGAGGCTTATCTCCAATCCTGGGGACGACGAGCTGGGGTAGTTATCACAAGGTCTGGACCCCAGCGAAAGTGACGATGGCATAATGATAACTGGAGTTCTAGTTATAAACTTTGGATTTTCTAGTGGAGGAGGAACATTAGCTTTTTGGAAAGAAGATGAGTAATTTGGTACAGGAGATTTCACTGGCGACGACAACAATGATAAAATCGCAGGTGGTCCAGGAGAACTAGTTGATCGTGCGGTGTTTATCAAAGCTGGAGATGGAGATCGTCTGAGGATTGAGCCGGATGGAGGTAAAGCTGCAGGCGATTTCGAAGGTGAAGGCCTTTGCAGCTGCCACGAAGCCGGGGATTTAGGACTAGAAGGCATCTTCTCTCCGACAGGAGGAGTACCTGCACGAGAAGGTAAGAAGGGAGAGGTAGGAGTTGAAAGTGGAATATCCAACGGTGGAGGAGGTGTGGGATCTGGAGCTGGTGACAATGGTGCCGCTCCATGTCCTCCAGGTGCTGGTGATACCGGTCCGGAACATATACGTGGGGACGGTACAGGAGCTGGCGACAGCGGCACATTTAATGGAGAACTATCCGTCACTGGGAGAGGCGCTGCTGGTGCCGGTGAAGAAGGCACAATTTCCTGAGACTCCGTCGTCTTCGCCCCACCCCGAGGCACATTGATAACCGCTTTAATTCTCATACGTCGAGTAGCCATGTTTAGTAGATTTGGGGGACGCGAGTCCGAGTAGAAAAGATGAAAAAATTAATAATGTGCACACAAGAAGAACACACACTAAAATATTAAAAGTATGAAGTTGATGTCACGACATCATAACATTCTATACAGTCGCTACCATAAAAGTCCACTACATTACTAAACGTCTTCCACAACTCAACTCACATTTACTTTGCACATTTCAGAGGAATCTTTTACGTAACAAAAATTTAAAACCGCTACTCCCACACCCACCCACGTTCAGCGTTCACTTTAATACCACGACTTTTACCTTCACATTTCTCTCCTCAAAGTGTACGTCAACTAATTAATAACCTTTTGTTCCGAGACTCATATTGGAAGTGAAACATGCCATTCTTTACTTTGCTCTCTGGACTGGATTCTATCCAGGAAGGAGACTTCACACCTTCACATATACCTTTACACAGTATTCAGTATTCACAAAAGTTAGCGAGTTAGCTTCTAGGTGCTTTTATCGTATACACCCTCCTTATATCCATCGAAGGTACTGCCTCCATAAGTGCCTTCTTTGTTTGCTAACAACACACAATACTTTTAGTTATGTTTTGACTGCATCAGCAGTACTTCCACAAGTCAACATTAAACTGTACTTGTGTCGTGCATCGTACATTTGATGATGACGCCAAGCACGATGATCATTTTCTGTGAAATTCTGCACACTCGTTCACATCAGCGGAAAAGGACCTTCAAATCATGGGTTTGACGAAACCAGAGAGGTGTCTGGTGTGTGACGAGAACTATCCTTTACACATTTACTAAAGGTCCTTCGAGATAATCAGTGACGACGACGGTAGAGTAGAGATGCGTGAACATGATACTTGCAAACAACTTGTATACATCTTCTCATTGAATCGTATACGTAACAATGAGTTATCCGCATGTATGCGTTTAGTAACTTTGTTGTGATATTACTCACATTTTGTTCGTGTGAGTTTGAGAGCAGAGCACAAAATGATGATGATAATTCTGATGTAAATTTCCTCACTTTTGTGTTAATCCAAACCACGTTTTGATTTGAGTTTTGTGCAATTACCTATTTCTGTTGTGTGCACTTGTTTTGAAGCAAATGCACGTAAAAGGTTTTAGTTTAGGGATATACTTTTTGTCGGTATTTTGTGTATAAATGTCTTTCATTCAACTTTTTCAATGTGATGTGTGTGATATTGATCTTATACATAAGTCTACAATAGAGGAGCTTAAACATA
Organism: Heteromurus nitidus; assembly: GCA_034687055.1. Classification (NCBI taxonomy): domain Eukaryota; kingdom Metazoa; phylum Arthropoda; class Collembola; order Entomobryomorpha; family Entomobryidae; genus Heteromurus; species Heteromurus nitidus. The sequence goes on from JAQFZW010000286.1 coordinate 37,561, forward strand.
CCTCCAATGTCTCGGGTAGCTCCAGCATATGAACGACTTTTATTATGAAGCCCTTTTGGTATCACACATCACATCGCATACATAAGGTTTAGTTTTGCTTCACAGTTCACACACATCAAAGTATTAGCAAACATCCGTTACACCTGAACAGAACGTCTACCTGTGCATATTTTCATACTAATCACTTTACTAGGCACGGTTTTAAGTTTCCCTTGTTAGTATTTTTTTAGCATGAAAATCAGAAAACCGGTATAGTTCAATAATAGTAATGATGATATGATGCTGATGCAATGTAACGTTATAGCAATCATAATCATGAAATCATGACATGAGGAGGTGGTATTGGTTCCATGCATTCAACACTATATTATATACTGAATACTGATATGTGAGACTCTCACAGTTAAATTGTTTGAAACGATGAGAAAAACACACATTCTATTTATTCTTTCGTCCTTCTTGGGGATATATGCATGAATTTTCAAGTATTGTGGCGTACTGGTTTTTGTTGTGTTTTTGTCGAGTGAAGAGTCGAGGATGTGATGCACAAAAAATGCGAACAATGATTAATAAAAAGTATGTCTGCAAATAAGTGGAAAGAGTTACGTACACGGTTTTATTGTGTGTTGCATTTCATGAAATCATGATGAATTTGAAAACAACTACTTACATCGATTACAACAATATCGATGGAATTTTCTCTAAACGTGACACGGTGTCATTTTAAGCATATTCAAATACGCTTTGAAATTAAACACACTTCATTGTTGCAGCAGTCCATAACGTTCCAACAGGACACTTGTACTTTGTAAGGAACCAAGTATTGTAACTTGGGTAGTAGACGCAGTAGAAGTAATCACAATCGTCGTAGGGCCCGATATCACAATCATAAATGCCGTTTTTGGTGCATTGGTATTCGGATAAAGAGCTTGGAACAAGGAGGGCTACCAGCGCCACAACCTATAAAATATATGACAAAAGGATGGCAAGAATGAAAATTTATATTATAGTCACTGTTTTTATTTTTAGGGGTTTCATCTTATCGAATATTTCTTGGGAAGATTAAGTATTAAACGTCTACTTACCAGGATTGATTTTACAAGTCCGTTCATTTTGCCCCACGTTCTGAAACTGTTCCCGATTTTGCCTTTTTTAATGAAACTCTATTTTCGGAAGCAGGACTGATAATATAATTCTTCGTATGTAGAAAACCTCAAAGAATGATGACGGTGATTGTTATTCAGTAGACTTATATAAGGCTTGTGGAGTGGACGCGGTGAGGTGACATCCATGTTATTGTCATTTACTCCAAATCCTATGCCAATTACTGATAATTTCACTTCGTGAGCTATTCATTACGTAAGTTTTACACATATTCGCCGGAAAACACTTGTACCTAACTACTACCTATATAATTATTTACTAATTCGGAAAATTATATTATAGATAGTCGATCTTGGTTGTATTGTATAGGATGTTGTATTGAATGTTTGAATTTATGAATACGGAGAATTGCTTAAGTTAGATTGAGATGTGCAAACAGTTGTCCAGCAGAAATATGAACCTCTCTCCGTGTGTATTATCGTATTATCGTCGAGTGTGCAATCAAGTCAATGCGCAATGCGTGGCTAATATAAGGTTTAGGAAGGATTTTATTTGCTTCTGTTCTGTCGGTAGATATCCGACAATATACCACAAAAGTGCGTAATGAAATCAAAAGGATTTAGGGAATTTGGTAATTACTATTAATTATTGTATGAATTGCCTACTGAATTACAGACCGAAGTATTTAATTGCCACAATCGCTTGCCAGTTCTTTTGGAACTTCTCTCCCCACGTCCCCAGTCCCCAGTCGTGATGCGTCACATTCTCCATCAATTCTCTCAAAGAAATTCTAACTATACTCGTATAGCTAATGAGCTGCATGCTTTCAGATAATTTCCCGCATGTGAAAAAGAGTTATAGTGAAACTGATGCGATCATGGTTAAATGTTAAAGTATATTTATAATGTGCACCACATACACACACAACTTACTGCATCATCATATTATAGTCACTTCACCCGCACAAGAAGTCTTTTTGTATATCGCAGAGCATCGATGCAATGTTCACCCCAAAACTTCACATCTTCCCAAGCGGTGAAATTCACACATGGAATCCTGGACAAATGTGTTTCGTTCATGAGCTTAGGTACATTTTTGTCTTGTCTGATTTTTTGTATTTTTTTGTAAACAATAACATTGAACGTAAAAGCACTCGAAAGTGAAATTACAACAAAATCTTGTAACATTTTGAAAACAATTATGTGGTGATTTGATTCTGTTTTTCTGTACGACAGCTAAGCTGGAGAATTGTTCCTAAAATTAGAGTTGTTCAGACGTCATCATCATGTCACAGTTCACACTTTTTGTCAAGTCAGGTTTTGTCTCGGCTCCCCTTGCCAATGGGATTGGGCGGTGTGTTCCACAATGTCAACGTATGACTTTGAAATTTTGTCTCCATCATGGTGGAAGTCGAGGAGTGAGGGACTTCATTCAGCATGACCTCGTGGAATTTATTCGGGGAAATCCTGGCACCGTACTTTATTTGAAACCGAGAAGACATCGGAGCCCTGTTTTAGTATCGGAATACTGTAAGTGATTTGATTAGTCGTTGTAATTTTGTTGTGAGATTTTTAATGTAGACTGTTTAGTGCAACTCTTTTTAAGCCAACAAATTATTTCGTTTTTTCAGTAAATGGCGGACGGGAATGGTTATCCTTGAATATGATGCCAAGGGAAGAAGTATACAAGTGGATTGATTCGTACATAACGCAAGCCGGTTATGGTGAAATGCATTACAAGAATTATATGCATACTGAAATTCCATCCATCCAAGGTGTCTGGACACCATTTACTCACAAATCACCAGAAAAGAACATCCTCAGTTATCCTAAGGTAATTAATAATTTAAATTAAATATTCATTCAATATCTTTTCATTTAAAATACTTTACTGAAAATTGTTTCGTTTGGTCTTCAGGAAACGCTTAACACGCCACTAAATGTGAAGCCATCCACAACTGAAATCATCGAAAAAATGTTCGGACAAAACGCTGGAAAATAATAAAACTGTAAAACTGTCAAGTTAGTCATTTGTTTTAATTTTGTTAAGAACTAGCGCAATATAGTGGTGATGTACGGTATAATTATGTAAGCAGTGAATATGATATGATAAATAGCATACGACTTGTTATACAACATTTATTTGAGTTATTTTAGACGAGTATTTAATTTTTGAGTTTTGGATGTGTGCAGCCTTATTTCATCGTTCGACATGTTGACGAAAATCACAAAAGTTTTAAAAGGTAATACTTGAAAGCACACGTGTCATGTGTGTGTCAATTAAAATATGATATCCCTTCAGATTATAGCTTTAGTGTGCTATCAGTTTAACGGCATCCGTTGATAGGATTTTCCCATTGAACGTCATAAAACCTGAAGGTTGCAAGTTGAACTGTTGAACTATGAGGGGGATGAGTACAACAAGTGCAAAAATATAGTTTGAATTGAAGATACTTTCCAAAGAAAAACAGTGGGCCTGTCTTCCATATCCCCGTCTTTTGCACATTCGGCCCTGGTTGGGCACTGGGGCGGAGAGGGTTATAAATATGAATGTGATAATGCCATTTATTCCAGGTTACAGAATAAATGACGACCATGAAAATCAAGAAGCTCGAAAGGTGAGATCAATGGAGTTCACTTTGATGTTATAGGTGCTATATCCTCCGTAAAACATTTGCTGGCCGAGGGAATTTCCACACTGGCCACATGCGATCTAAGAAAGAACGCGAAAAAGTTCATAGAAATAGAAAAGATATTCACCACAACCTTCTCATCTTGTTAAATTACTGAAATGCATAGTACCTCATATTTAGTTTTATACTTGTTCTCCCTATCCCCATTTCCATCCGCATCCAATATCGTACGAACTAGGGAATTTTTGTGAAATGTTGTTCCTAAGTTCGCCCGTTCTGTGAAATCTGCAACCATAGATTTCTGAAAGCCGGACTTTCTCCCAGATTCCGCTGACGTAGGGGTGGGGAGTATTTTGACATTCGGCTTTTTAAAAGTGGATTCGAAGCCAGATCTAAGGAGTTCGTAGCCACATCTTGAGCAAATATAAATTCCTACATGTGATTTACCACACGATCCCGTCAACCAATTCGAAATGGTCATTTTGAAAGCGGTCTCGCTAACGTATGCCTCTCAGTCAGTGGGAGAACTATTTTGGACACCTGAAATATAATTTACTTATTTTCATAAACGATTCCAACACAATAAGACAATACCATACTTATAACAATGATTTCTTACTCTCCATTGTCTCTTCTTCTTACAATGTCCCGTTCCCGTTCATTCATATCTTCTCCACCTCCATAATTTGGTTCCTGAAATGTCTCAGAACGAAACTGTCACAGCGAAGCCTTCTGGTATATATGGTGAAAGCGTTTGTTTGTTTTTCATCCAGCTCTCATATGCTAATACGCTCAATACTGGAACTGGAAGCCTTGGCTGGGACACCGAGCCGAACCTGGAATTGCCGGATATAATTTTATAACACAGACGTATGCAATTTTACTATGTCTGTCTGCGAGTAAGAGCACATATGCATGTATGTATCTACTTTTTACTGCTCTACATCCATTCATGATTCATGACTTACCATGTGTGCTGTGTAGTGTGAAGCCAGAATCTGAAGCATTCCGTAGGCTAGTCCCTACACACATGAGTTGTCATAAAATTTGCACAAGCGAAGCTATATATGCATTCACGTTGGTGAAGGCATAATATAGCGAAATTGGTGGAAAAGTGGAAATATACGATCGTTATGAGTCCAATACTTCCATGCAGATTGTGGATGTACAGTACATATATATAAATATAATTGCAATTGAACTTGTATTTTAGGTAGAAACTTATATCCTTTGCTTCTCTTTTCTCTCCCTTTCAACACAAGAAAACGAAAGTTCACTGGGTTCACTTGGAATTGTAAAATCTCGAGTTATGGATTTTAGGACACATAAATTAAATTCCTGTACATAAATAAATCGTATTATGTGTCCATTCGATTTATGTGCGAGTATTCTTCCGGAGTTCCTGACCGTGCATGTCTACGTCTACACAATCGTAAGGAAAGGATTCAGCGTGAATGATATGATGGGAATATGATAGATCTTTTAATGCAAGAATTTAGAATTAATTGGATACATACTGAGAAATAATACTTTTATGCATACAGTACAGTACCTACATATTATACACTTCCACCAGCCACGGGCATTATTTAGTTCTTTTCGTAACGAGCGACTGACTTCGTGTTTATACCGTGTCCATCAACGCCATTAGAGCATCAAGCAAAAAAATACTGAGATGATTGTTATGAAACAGTCTCGTGTTAGAACCCCGTGCCTTGGTCTTGCTGGCATAGTGGCATCTCACCTTAGACTTTAGACCTTATATCTTGAGCTTGCGACTCTACTCTGGACTGAACCATGGTTGGAATTATATGCATCTGATAAAATGCACAAGGTGAATCCGAACCAAAAAGTAATAAACAGACTTCTTTGTTTCATTGTGCAGAACTGCATAGAGAGTACGTGAGCGTCTTGAATTCTCTAGCTGAAACTCGCTTCCCGATTTCAGAGCTTGCAAATCAGGTTTTAAACACATAAACTCCTCATGCAATTAAAGTTGTGGTAAAGATGCGAATACGAGATGCATGTATTTCATGTAATGAAAGTTGATTTGATATCTATGAAGATACATTTATCTGTAAACCTTTAAAAACAACACACTTAACCTGTAAATCGTATAAAGCGGATACAGAATCTGCAATAAAACGTCGATATATTCTTAAAGTATATTCATATATCTTGTGACCTTATGGGACAACGGACACAGGACGTGTTAACCCTAGTAAAATATATAAAAGTACTCATATTAAGATCCCTTTCTTGCATGCACAAAATATCTCGATGTTACATGTCACTTACAATGGCCACAATCACGATAAACACCCCGCATTTGTAAATCTGAAATTCAAGATCAGAAAAATGCGTTTCCGTCTGTCCATCTTCATGCAGGCAAGTTTTTTGACATTTGTGCTGTCAACATATCAACTGCATCATGCACATTTTTTTGCAAATTTTCACATGACATGAAATGCAGCATCCACCACGATAACGACCAAAGGCGATTATTTTATGCTAGAGAAATGCATCAGATGACGAATATAACATGTTCCGCCGTGATGTCATTTGCAGAGTGCCGAAGTTTGTACAAAAAAATGAACCGACAGGCTACATGGTGGAAATTAAAAATGCACATGTGCATCTACTTTTAATTTTTCTAATCCTAAGGATCTCTGTGCAATTTGCGATGAAATTGTCCCATCCTTTAGTTTATGTTAAAAACGAAAACGAGGCATGTACTATAAAGTGCGGTTTGTTTCTCTGATTAGAGTGACATTTTTCTTGGCCCTACATCAAACTGTCACTCACGTCATCCACTCGGTGTGGTGAGTTGTATATATCACATAACTAAAAGGGTTTACGTTGAACAATTCGCACACTTCAGCTTTACATCTTATACCTTTCATGCCGTCATCATCAAATCAAATCTCACTGCTATGCTTTAAAGATCTGCATCTAATCAATCAATGGAATATGTCAGCGAACCTTGAACTTGTTTGAAAGTGTGGTGGGCTGTGGGCACTGCACAACTGCACAACGCCTTGAACACACGCCCTTCATTTTGTAAAAGCCTTCAATCGAAATCGTCCTTTGATCATTACTCTCAGATGCAGCATAATTTCATTACCGTCAGCAAAAGTGACAATCGATTTCCTAACAATTTCCTTCTTGAGGAACTGATCACATCAAATTATTTCCTTCAATCCCTTTTCGATCAATTAATTTGATTTACATAAGTATAGAGGCAGACAAACAGACTTTTGGCAATAAAGATGCAAATCAGTTAGCTCATCACACACTTTCCATTATGTTCTCCCTTCAAATTAGGAAGCTAAATTGAATTTATATGTTCATCACCACGTGTCAGTCAGACAAAAGTTTGTAAAGTGCTTCTTCTTAGTTCTCATATCTCATCGTGTAGCCCTAATGATAATCGAAAAAACTTTCGATTTTTATCCGGTAAATTGATGAACAACTGTGATCGTCTTCAAGTCATCAAGATGACATTGAACTGATCGAACTGAATTAATCATTCACCTTTTAAGTACCTAAGAACATTGCATGTGCAAGCATCTTACAATTTCTCGAAATTTAACTGATTAGTCTCTTTGAAGAAGCTGTAGAATCCTTAAGTTTGCATATATGTACCAGGCTTGTGATAATAATTGCTGAATTCCTTCCCAAAAACTTTAAATTTATCACCGTGGACCAGCCCATTTTTTTTGGCACTTCGTAAAAATACGAAACGGAGCATGGATTCCATTCCAATTTTGTGCAGAGATCAACTTTGTATGCATCTCTCCTTCAGGCATGAGAAAAATGAGTTCAATTTCAAATGTTGTCTGCAGGTCTGCAACTATGTAAATAAAGTGATTACGTGATTAAAATAAAATTATGCTTATGAGCTCTATGATTCTATGTTCAAAAGGTGAAACATTATTATGCCTAAAAGACCAGTTTTACATATTTTACTTCTGCTTTTGCTTAACACGTCCGACAATACAATATCGAAGTATAATGAATGACGGGAAGGAATAAGATGAACACATCTTTTTATTTTGGGTAATTCAGTAGGTGCCAATCATCGTCACCTGATTTTGCCAAGCCCTAAAGAAAATTCACTTAATAATTTAAACACTTAAAATATACCTATATAGTGTACACCTTCAAAGGTTTCAGCTATACAAATACATACCTGCTGAAACACATTTCTCGGGCAGGAGTATATGCACCTATTCCGCCTTGCAGTCTGAAAACTCTGACCGAGTCTTGACACTGACCCTGTTACCACTTTCGATACATAAGTGCTATATGGTTCTCCAAATTATCTCATTATGTCCCTTCGTTAAAAGGAGTAATTTTTCTCACGAGAATGATTGGCTCAAACTGTCAAGGGTGCTTATTGCATCGCTTCCTCTGCCGGAAAAAATTATACCGGCTGCAATGAAAAAAGCGATAATTATGGGACGCTAATGTACCTACAATACCTACATATATGAAGACTTTTAAAGGTGTGCCGGCAGTGCATAAAAGGTGACAAGAATGTAAAATAATATGTACGCGATGTTTTTGGTCCGTTTCATTTTCTTCGCCTTAATTTTTCACTGCAAACATTACGGATTCAATTCACCCTCAACCAGGCTAGAAGAAAAGGCGACAGAAAATCATCCGTCTTCACGTTCTGTGCTGTGATCACTCCAAGAACGTCTTCGTTTCTGGTGACGAGATAAAAATCAGGTCATATAAAACAAATATGTGCATGGCATTTTTTGCAGAAAAACAAAATCAGTACTCACGATCAGTAGAATGACCAAATATCATATCGCACACGTGTCGTGCTCGAGTTTCCCTTTCTCAGAAAAACAAACAAGTGAAGAACCTACCTTGTTTTTGCTGCTTTCCATTATGTCTCGCTGTCAAAAGGAGAAAGGGATTCTTACGTGATTTACAATGGATTAGTTTAAACTGCTTTTAGTCAACAATTAACAAATGTAAGTTAGGAAAACGTGTTGGACGGACGAATGAAATAACAACATACACTGTCCACTCACTAATTGCAACTTGAAAACCGTTATTTTCACAATGTCCCAAAAATGAACATTGAACTTGCTCATTTCTAGCTTGCAAATAACCCATTTTTTAAAATCCCAACTTCCCAACTAGATTTAAACAAAGGGCGTTTGTTTGCAGAATTATCATCAGCATTTTTCTGCAAACTGTGAATTCGAATTGGTAGTCAGCAATCTTAATCTTGTGCATGTACATGCACCACGCACAGTCGCTTTTCACGTTTCTTTTCTACTGACAAGTCGTTTAGCATCATTTGACACTCTCGAGTAATTAATTAATCCCCTCGTTCCGCTCTTTGTTCTGACCCAGCCCCAAGGAGTACATACAATCTTTGGACGGATTGGATACATGAATTGAATTTTTAAAGAGACTGATTTACAAGATTTATGTGTTATCAGACTTTAAGATATTCATACTATCAGATAGCCGTCCCAGGCGTCTCATGTGTGTGGTATATTATATGTCCGAACGTGATCAAAAGACACCGACGAGAGATACAAATAAATACGCAATGAAGATTTCACCCAAAGTTTTCGGATTCCAACGTATTAAATATCCCTTTCCCTGCAGCATTTATGCATCTTGATATTCTTAATAAATCCTGCCTTGTAAACGTCTTAAATTAATCTTCATTGACTTTCAAACGAATATGAAACCTTCCAAACAACTATTTCACCCCGTTGGTATCTACGTTAAGAATTTTTGTCTTCAGATATTTTATTTCAATCCGTGACTAAACATGTCCTTATCTTGAAAGCCTCGAACGTTTTATTTGTTTTGAAACTTTTTTTACCGAGTTAGAAATTTGGGTAACGCCAAAACTGCATCTCAAATTAGCATGCACTTAACCATAAAAATAGACCATCAAAATCTGCAACTGCATTATTTGCATTAAACAAGTATAAGAAAGGAACAACTTTTTCTTTTGACTTACAAAAGGGGATATGAGTGTCATGTCATGATCAAATTTCAAACCAGATATACATATATCATTCAGTTTAGAATTTTCCATTTCATTAGTATAACTGGTCACTTGCTACTCATCCTTTCAGATTACCTACTATTACTATTACCGAGCAGACAAAAAAGGGTACTTGTTGTCTGCCAACTAAATCTACAGCAATCAAAACTCAAATCTAGATAATATGCAAAAGCAAACATAATATAAGCTCATTCATATACATCCTCTTGAGCTTATGGTAGTTCAAACCTTAAAAGTCGCATTTTTCCTTTTTATTCGAAAACCAGGTGAACCACAATAGGAAGGAAGACAAAGACCAACATTTCTGCATAACTAAAATAAATGTAACTTTGCAATTCACCATTCTCAAATTCTCAACTGAAAGAAAAGGACAAGTGGGCAATTTTAAGTCAGAGAGGAAAAAGGCAAACGAAGCTTAACAATCCACCTAGATCCTGAATCACGCAATAATTATTCTGGTAGAAGGTGCATACAAATATACAACAACTAAATATTACATTACCGAGGACTGCTGCGGGACGGTCCCAAATCAAAGCTCATACCAAAACAAAACGCCACACAAGTACGGCCCTTGACAAGCTAGTTTTATGATGTTGCGTCTTCATCTTCATCCTCAGATTCTTGGCTTCGTTAAAAAAATAAATGGTAAAGTAACATTTCTGCGAAATGACAGTCACGAAACGACAAAAACGCAGAGAGTAATATTTTGCGCGTTGACGAGTCCTCTACAAACTTGGTAAAGTGGTAACGACTACATTCATACATACGTCGTTATGTGTGCTTCTGGCATAAATCGTTTTGCGTTTAAGTAAAGTAATGCAACAGCCCGACCCATATCATCGTCACACCGGTCATTCATAATATAATTATGTACATGATGTCGTATCACCAAACTCATCAAAAGAAAACTGAAAGAGTTGACGAAGTCGTCTTCAGTCAGACAAACCTTCTATTATATGGTTTTGTAGCGACTTTGTAAAAAACAGGAAGAGACTTATATTCACTTGGGGAGTGGGTGCTTTTGCATGTGTAAATTGTAGTAAAATGCAACTTCACGTGGGTAAAGTAATGTTGATATTTTACAACCATGCTTGTGGTGTGGCAATGGCATTGCCACGTTTTCAAAAGTAATGTACACTTGAAATTGTCTGAAAATGTGCTTTTTTGTCTATTTTTTTTCGATTTCAAAAGTTTAGGTAGCACCAAAATCAAGTAGACACTTGGCCATGTCAGTATGGTGTGTGTGGGGTGTCCATACACTCACGTAATTTACGGATTCGATATTTGATATACTTTGTGTGGGCAATCATGTGGCATTTCAAAGTACGCCTGAGGTAAACGTGAAGCATTTTCATTCTCCATTTTTTTGTTACTAAAAAAGTCAAAAAGTCATATATACTAGATCGGCAACTTTTTTCATACTTTCTTCAAACAAGGAAAATTAGCTTGTAGTTATATGTGAACTTGTGTTCTTAAAGAAGCAAAAAAGGTAAAAGTACTACGTTGATACGTACGTGAGCTTAATCATGTGCACAATCATCATAAATAATTAAAGTTAATATCATTACTTATTATCACGTCATCATCATAATCATCAAATATTATGGAAGAAAGTTTTGGTACAAAAAAATACCTCAAGACTTTTTAAGTGGATTTGTTTGATAATTTTTCTTCTTCAAGAAAACAGCTTAATAATTCGTAATATGTGATGTGAATTGATGATATGAATGAGTTCAATAAATCATGAAAGTGTCGAAGATTTTTTTTGAGGAAGTGCTTCTTGTGATGAATAATTGGTGCACAAAGACAAAGTCAATGGCACAAGGTGTTGTTCAGTCAGGGTTTCTGTTGTTGTATGGTTCTGCTGACACAGTGAAATGAATGAGTATTTACCAGACGCTCGATATTCGATATATTATTCCGGATATGCACACAAAAAAATTTGGAAGGTGAAGGAATGCGTTTGCGACGAGATAAGTCACGTGCGTTGAGTGGTTAAGTCCTTCAGAGTCACCGAGTAATAAGTCGTAAAATTCAGGTTATCGATCTGTTGAAGGCCATGTGTGTAAGCATCTTCTCTGAGAATTCGAGTAGTCATGTTGTCAGTTAAAAGAGCCTTTTGTTCTCTAATGGCACGTCTGAGCAGAAAACTTTCATCGCGTCCCAGTAAAAAAAGTGAAATGAATTTGGAGTGATACTGAACTTGTGAGTATGTGACGTAAAGAGAGAGAAGCTGACAAGTTGAACGTTACAACGGACCACTCATTTATATCGAATACTGGGTGATAAGGACAATGGACAGGTAATAAATGAGTTGCGATTAGTACCATTTTCAAAGGATATGTATCCGTGTGGTTTGCTTGTAATTGAATTTTTAAGAAATTTCTCTGGTTTTTTTGGGAAGCAACAATGCGTTATTATAAAATTTGTCACGAAAAGAGATAACAATAATTAATCCATGACTGAGTATATGGTATCATGTGACAAGTGGCAATACTGGCCTTAAAAAATTTCATTTCGCGAAATGGTTTGTTTATTGTGGGGAGGAAAATTGAGAATTTTAATCACTCTTCATTTGGCCAGAAAGAAAACCCCTAATCCCACCTTTATTTGCCACCTGAACGTGCCAACCTGCATTATACTCTCATAAACTAGGGAAAAGCCAACCCTCACACTATAGAGCGCATACCACCCAACGCAACCACCACCAAAAGACACCAAGATCAAGCCCAGCCAGTGGCATAATTTTTACTGTAGGTTTGTGGTTTAAAATGAAAAACTGCAAAGAAAATTTAATATCCTGAATTGTTTCGACGGTCCACCCATCCATTGAATGCAAATTAGGATTAGGATGCATCTTTTGAGTATACTACGATCATCATAATCGTCATCATCACTTTTCCCTTTTTCTTGCTGCTGATCACGTATCGCAGTACACATTTTTGTGTGCTGATGGCAAAATGGGTATGACTATATTACTCATTCAGTATGTTTTACCATGCCTTTTTCGACTTCTGAGATGAAAGCCTTATTTTTTTGCTTAAGCCAAAGTTGAAATTCCACGTTTTTTTCTGCATCGCCCATTCAAGGAAAGAAAATCACTGAAGGAAAAAAAACTAGTATTTTACCGATTCCCCCTTCTGTATGCCATGTTTCAAACGTCAACTTCATTATCAGAGCAACTCATCTTCAACATATTGCCAATTTACAAACCAACATCAACTGAACGAGTATTAACAAGCGTAGATTTGTTTAAATATATATTAAAAGCTACACACATATACAATCAGTTCTGCTAAGTTAGTAATTTTCAGAAAAATGCCTACACATATTTATATGTGCAAAGAAAGATGTATGCATTCTATTGATATTATCAATATTCATATCCTACGGGCTAAATTCGCAGGTGATTTTCCAACCCAAACTCAAACAAATTAAATATATGAGGAGTTTGAGGCGAACCAAGTACCTAACCAAAACGTAAATAATTTTCATTTCATTGAAAATTCTTGTTAGGAAAGATGCGTCATTAATGTCGATGTCACCGAACTGGGAAAATGTTGTGGAATGCGTTGAAAACAAGGAAAAACATGAGCAGTTATCTGCATATTTACGACACAAAATTTCATGTGTCTCATTCTCATCGTTTTAGTTTCTGGGTCACAGCCACGACGAGTGGAGTAAGGTGCCTTCTTCATGCACTCGACTTGATTTGGAATATTGGGTTGCAAATTCGATTTGGCATTTTCGATTCAAATATTTATGATGTATACACGATCTGACTTGTTAAGGAAAATCGAAATCGAGACTTTTACCTGTACCTGCATTTTTTTCTAATCCGAAGAAGTGTAACTCAACTTTTTTAAATGCTCAGGTCACTTTCGCATTATGAAAATGTATGAGCATACGTGCCTACTGTACTTACTTTATGATGTTTGCTAAATAAAAAAAGCATTAGTTTCAGGTTGCAGATTAACAGGAGCACTTTTTGATTGTGAATGTGATTAGGTGATTACCATATAAATACTGACCAAAAAATCAGATATAATATATGTCTCCATATTACAAATGAAGTTTGAATGGTTTTCACTCTCGTTTTGTAAAAGTCGACAAAAACAAACTCTTCTACCTGATGTACCTAATGGACTGATCTGAAGAAAAAAAGTTGTAACTTGTAATTGTCTTTTTTTGTTAAGATGTGATTACAGAAAATGTATATCAATATTTCACTACCCTCTTCTTCTAAAAGACAAAAATTTCACTCCCTTTATATAATTACTAGTGTACGTATTATATCCTTTTGAATGTGCCTAACACAATTTCAGCACCTTTGGCAGTCCCCATGCGCTAACTATTAGTATTTCGCTGCGGCACACAAAGGATATATAAATTTTCTCTCATGTTCAATTCTAGTCAGTTAGTTGAAGGGCCGACTCAGCTACAAAAAAACTAACGATTACAACAAGCAAGACAGGTGCAATTAAAAAGCAGTCTACAACGGATATAACAACATATATTTAATTCGACTTCGAAAAGAATGATACTTATATACCATTGATTATAGCATTTTTTTCGTTTTTGAAATATCACAGATCGCCTGACACACCTGATATGTAAAAAACATCATCTTATCCTTATTCATTATCCTCGGATGTGTAGTCAAGTCAAGTCACACAACAGGACCCAAGAAAGAGAGAAAAAGCGTTTATTTGCAAGCGTGTCTTACTCGGTTGCGTCGGTAAGTGTGCTCTGCACAATACGATATGACACGATGTGCAACCCTTTGCTCACGTAGTCATAAGGCACCTCTTATTATTCTTCAATACTTTTTTCAGTGGAAATAAGCATGTGTGCGCGGCGCAACTAGTTGCAGTTGTGCTCTCGATTTCAACAATCAAACTTGTTATTGAAAATGATAAGCTGCAAATAAAACAAAGAGACTTTTTTGCGACTCTTCATACGAAAGTATTAGTTTGGTTTCCGCAAGCTGCTTTACAGATCATGAAATTATCTCTGCTGTGAAGATTGTCGAGTTCAGTTTAGAATGAAATCGAAATTTATTTTTCTTCATTTGTTGCTGATTGTGATTGCTCTTGACTCCCCTGGTGCACTCCTTTAAAATAGCGAGCATTTATTGAAATTGGCTACGAAGGAAAAGTTTTTTCATCAAGTACAAAATATTTTATTGTTTTCGCCAATTTACGGTGACGATTTTGGGTTAGCACATTTGACAAAATGAGTGTGATGAGGTGATCAGGGTTGAAAGAAAAAGTTCAAAATTATCTAACAGTGAACCTCAGAAACCCCAGTTAATTATTGAAGACATTGAGATTTGGGAATCCTTTGCGTTTTCATAACGCAAAAGAATTTCGGTGTGATTTTAATAAAAAAAATTAGGTTGCTGGTTTGGTTTTTGTGTGCTAGGGTGAGGCAATGAGTGAAATGAAGTCATAATTCGATTACACACATTTTGTGGTTTTTAGATGGAAATTGAAAACTATGAGTTAAAAAGTGGAGGAAGCTCATATGTCAAGTGAGATATGAGATTTGATAAAAAGCACAAAGACATGATTCGTCGAGGACACAATGTGCCCTTGAACGTGAGTTCGTAAGGATCGCCGCTCAGAGAAAAATCATGTGAACATTGTTCCGTGCGAAGTTGTGAAATTGTGAGAAGTGTGAATGTGAATTATTTCCTTCGGGGGAAATATAGTTTATCGTGGGCCAGGATTTTTAAAAGATTTAAGGGGATGTCGGCAATGCCGGGGAACTTGAGGATTTCACGTAATGACATTGACACAAAAATGGCTGCAGAAAGTCAAAATTCGTATAACGGGATGAACAGAGTTCATGGCCGTTGCACTTCGATGGTGCACGAGGAACCTCGTCAGCATAAAGACATGACTACATCCGCCGGTTCTCAAGATGAAACGATGGAACCTCAAAGAATTAGAAAAGCACACGATAAGATGATACAAAGTGAAGAGCTATTACATTATTCCCGCAAAGTGGGTAAAATGTATCAAGTACGAAATTTCAGAAGACTGATAGGCAATGACGCAGAAGAGTGTGGTCAAATGAATACCAAAGAAATGCCATTGGCAAATGCACCGTTGACCGCAGCAGGACTGGGGAACGTGGTGAAGCCCATTACACAGATCTCATATGTATTATCCAGCAGCTTATTTAGAACATTTAGTGTATTTCTTTTGTTTGTGTAAGTTTTGAACGAATGAATTTTAAGTGTAAAATATAAAATATGGATGCATGAATTTAATTGAATTGAAATTACTTTCTTTCGTACAACAGATTCATTACCAGTAATTTAGACATGTCGAATGCACTTACGCAGTAAGTTTCCTGAAAAAATTCTTTCAGAGCATTTAAAGTATTTTTTACCGTAGCACACGTTTATATAATTTTGTCATCAATTGCTTTCTAATTCACAAAGATCAAAATGCGAAACTTATGGGTGGAACGCATTTCCGGTTTGGAAATACCGTGCCAGAGCCCGTTATGTGCCTGCATTAAGTAAGACTTTGTATAAAAACGATATACACATTTTAAAGTTTGTATGCACAACTTGGTTGTGGTTTAGTTGTAATCTTGAAAACTTTGCAATAATCCTTCCCCAGAAATGGAACAAAG
This sequence comes from Heteromurus nitidus, assembly GCA_034687055.1. NCBI lineage: Eukaryota > Metazoa > Arthropoda > Collembola > Entomobryomorpha > Entomobryidae > Heteromurus > Heteromurus nitidus. The sequence goes on from JAQFZW010000286.1 coordinate 53,994, forward strand.
TATGCAACAAGAGTTTTTCAGTCTTTTCCGCGGCGTCGACAGAGACTCGAGCGAAGAAGACTCTGACGAAGTACCCTACATCCCAGAGCTTACCTACATTTCCGAGATGTGTCCGAAAGACGCTTTTTTCTACAGCTTGTCACCAAAGCACATTGAAGCGGCTGCTGCTCTCGCTAAAATGTTTGTAGGTAAGAAAAGTGATCTAGAGAGAAATGCATTATTATGATGTCACTCATTGTCAGAGTGCTCCCTTCAGATTCATAAATCACAGTAGCCCAATGTAACAGGAAGAGTTCTCTTTCTATATCAGCGTGAGAAAACAAAGTAATCCCTTGCAGCAATTTGCAATTAACGGGAAAATGAAATATTACTTTAACGACCTCGACAATATAACTCACATTACTTTTTTCTGCCCTTCTGCACCACATTATTCACTGATTTTGTCTTGATTGGTAATCGAGACAACTTAACAAAAAATGTTATGTTATTACAATTCTCTTTATCCAATTCGCAGCCCAACCATCTCCTCCGGATGTGCTTAGGCTCGCCAAGTTAATCCTGCGCACTCGCCAAATTAACCCTAAAGTCTGGTATCATGGGATAGTTGGAGCCGCTCAAGAGCGCCCAGACATGACTGGCTTTAAATTGGCACATGCTTTGGATGCAATGCCGGATATTTTCATTCCTGGTCCACTGCTATTTGACGCGATGAGACAACATGGGTATAGGTCGGGAATTGGAAGAATTGGCATAGACAGTGCTAATAGTAGTAGCATCATCAACCCAAAAAGTAAGAACGAAAAAGAAAAGAAGAGGACCCGCAAACAAAAGCCAAAGCATCGTGTGAAAAGATCGAGCAAGATTACTCAACTTGTGGAAGCCATGAGCGAAATTATTACAGAGACACTTGAGAAGATTGATATCGGCGAGATGATAAAAAATGCCACTGTAAATATTGTTGACGATAATACGTTGAGCAAAGATGAAAGTGAATCACGTGGCATGAGCCAAACGAAGAGGGCAAAAGAGAGAAGCAAAAAAGATCACCCTCATGATGCTGACGATGAAATCGTCAAGAAAAAGAAGAAGAAAAGGAAGCACACTGTGCACGATATTTTTAAGGGAAATGGCACATATGTACGTGATACCATGCTCATCTCACATTTTATATGAAATTGTTTAATGGACCGTCACAAACATCAATTTTATTTGTTACAATTTTTCATTCAGTTCGTTGCGGATGACGGAATGTGGAAGAAGGCTAGGACTGATGATTTGGTACATGCCTAAATCCTATGAAATTAGTAAATTACTCTATTATTATCGATTAAATGCAAATGAATTTAACTTTGATTGCCCACATTTCACAGTTTGAGGGCTGTGGTATCGTCGTGGATGGTTCTGTTGGAGTAAAAAACGGCATTGAAAATGCGTTATGGTATTTCAGGGAGGATATGATGGTAAATCAGCATCATTGGTAAATATGTACATGATATGCATACATTGTACTTAATTTGCTCAATTTGTGAAAATCAAAATTCACATAAATTTTCCCTTGTAAACTTGAATGCAGGTATTGGCATCAGGAGTACCCTCTGAATTCCTCAATGAGCAGACCGCGACGAGCCGAGTTGTTTTTCTTCATGCATCACAATCTTATCGCGAGGTACATTTTTTACATTTACAAATGCTTGATGCTTAAGTGGCTTATCGGAAACAAACAAAATCGTCTTGAAAGAGGTTATTGAGGCACTTCCAACAATAACATTATCATAATGTGATTGAAGCTCAATCAGGTTTTCCCATAAGAGCCATAAGCCATAATGTCCTCCATTACATGACTTAACCGGTCTTCATACATCTTGAACACTTGACAAAAATAAGACGTGATCTGCATGCGCAATGACGACGAAACGATATATACGATGTGATTTCTTTCAATTTTCACGTGTCCGCCCTTTTGCCTCCTAACCAATATGAAATGTCGTGTAAATGGGTGATTATCTTTTGAATATTTGTTGAAGAGGTGATTTGCTAATAAGGCGTGCTTTTCATTTCGAAAGATATAATGCTGAACGTATCTCCAATGGAATGCCGCTAGTGAAGCCATTCGATATAAGGCCCGGAGCTGAGATAAAAACGCCATATAACTCATATCTTGCCGATGTGAACTCTGGAAAGTTTTGGACACCAAGGCCTCATGGCGTTAGAGTATCGGTATGAAACTGAATAACTGTGTCAACTCCAGACTAAACAGTTCAATTTGAAATAAAGAAATTTCATATAAGATTGGAATATGATTTTAACCCTTTGGGATTCATAATGGGTTTGCAGGATATTATTCACATGGATGATCCAGATTTTGAGAGAAACATAATGATTGGATATTACAACACGCTTTATGGTAGAATTTATCGTTCGATTGAAGTTGGACATTTGCTGCTGGTACGTGTTTTCCTAGTCTACATTATGCAATTTCAATAAGATTTGCTGGCGATATCTGGCAGGATTGTCATTATATTGAATTTTCTAAACAGAAAAATAGTATAAAGACACTCCCAATCCGGAACACGAAAGGGATTGAACCCTTGGCGAACACAATGGAAGCTTCCGGGCTCTCAGTGAATCCAACATTTTATGACATGATGGGCTTCCACAATCTCGGCCATCAAGTAATTGGCCTTGCCACGGATCCAAAGTTTATACGCAAGCTTCCCACTGGAGTTATGGCAGACACTTCGACAACCATGAGGTTGGTTGACACCGGATTATCTGAACGTCTTCAGACTGGCATCTATTTTTTATGAATTAATAAATCTTACCTAATTAATAATTATTTTCTAACTAGGGACCCTGCCTTCTACTCGTATCACACTTTAGTTGACGATCTTTTCGATAAGTACAAGAGGTCACTTCCACCTTACAAACCGAAGGGGGTGAGTTGAGACAAATCCTAATTAGAATGCTACAAGAGAAATTTGTAGATATTCGATAATAATTAACACTTTCCACTTTCTTGTATAAATTCATTCCAGGGAGAGTATCCGTTACGCTGGGATGGAGTAGAAGTTCTGAATGTTCAAGTTCTATCCAAGAGCGGCGGCCCTGTAAACCAAATGCGAACTTTCTGGTCAACGAGAAAATTTGAGCTTACCCCAGGGGTTGATCAAAGCATTCATAAAGGGGATTTGGATGTGGATGTGTGTGCAGTTCATCTGAATCATGAGCCATTTGACTTCAAAATCACTGTCGCATTAGATCCTTGTGCGAAGACAAAACTGAACAAAGCCACGGTTAGAATATTCCTTGCACCAAAGTTTGACGAACATGGGCATAAAATCCCATTGCATATTCAAAGACGTCTAATGATCAAGATGGATACCTTCCCCGCAGATTGTAAGTGATATATAAAGTTGAATTACATGGGGCTTACATTTTGTGCCTTAACAATCATATCTTTACGATTATACGTTTTTCAGTGCGAGTCGGAAGAAATGTGTTATACCGGAGGTCATACGATTCCTCAGTAGTAAAGCCATGGTCGAAAAGCTTGAAGGAGTACGAAAATGCTCCAAAATATCAAGCAGCTGCAGATTTCTGCGGATGTGGTTGGCCGACACATCTCTACATTCCCAAAGGATCCCACAAAGGAACACTTTTCGACGTGTTCGTAATGTTAACAAACTTCGATGAGGATGTAGTTGAGGAAGACCCAGAGCGACCGTACATTCCGGAGCCTTGCAACTCACCGTATATCATGTGTGGAGTGCCCTGGAGGAAGTACCCTGATGCTAAACCAATGGGGTTCCCTTTTGATAGACTCGTAAGAGCAGATAAGAAAGATGTATTAGTTTAAAATCGCGTTTTGACAAAGATCATACGATAGGTAAATTTTTTCCTGTATATTTTAGCCCTTCAGCGTGCCAATTAAGTGTCCACCTGGACCTATTATCTCATCAATTCTGTGCAGGATAATGAGATTTTTCTGGTATAAGCCTGTGTCGTCACTGGACGAATATGTGTCGTATGCGCCAAATATGGCTGCTACTGTGGTATGCATAAATGACTCAGATTTGCTAATAATCACTGAGGTAAAATTGAGATAAAAACACCAATTGAATTTATCGTTTTTCATTTCAGGTGGAAATCAAACATTTTGATCATTTAACTTGGTAGACCACGTTGGGACGGAACAGGACGAAATGCTCAAGAATTAAATGCAATTTTTATATTTTTGTTATGTAATTTACAAGGTCTTCTTTTCAGCACTGTTTTTCGAGATTATTTATGCACTGGGATGGGATCTGATTGAGTTTCTTAATGAAACACGCTCATTGTCAGTAAACTAATGTATAATTAGTAATTATTGCTGTTTTAGACAAGGTGGTGATGCCGGTACTTACTTATTAATGTATTTTTTGTTATTTTTATTGTTGTTGCTTCTTTTGTTTGTTTTCTATTATGGTTGCTCGCACATACACGATTATGAGAGTAATGCATACGCAATTAAATTAATATTTAAATGTATTATGAATAATTACAATCACGTTTTCTCATTGTGGAATATTTTTTGTCACATTTACTTCTGGAATAACACATCAGATCAAGTACGGATGGACCGTTTTGCTTTCTGTTTCTGAACAACCTGCACCACTTTCTGTTGAATTAAGGTTTCACACTGAGACATTGGAAGGAAGTGAATGGAATCCTTTTTCAGAAGGACTGTCGTGCCGTCCTCCAATTCGAATTCCCCGTAGTCCTCTAGTACACGAATCTTTCATATAGAAAAAAAAACAAATAAATATTATAAACTCTGCATACATAATATAACGAACAGAGCAAACCAACAATACGAGGACAATAACTTATATCACCAAGTACCTCAACCATTAACGTTTTTGGTGGCTTCAAATCTTGAGTTAAATCCAAACCCGTATTTTCTCCTAAGGATCCCATGTACGTTGCCAATACTTTATTGTAATTTGCGAAAAACTGTGCTTCCTGCTCCGTCATATTAGCTCGATCTTCAGTGGAAAGAACTGGACCATGATCCCAACGCATATCAACAATCGTTTTCAGTCGGTTATACCTAAAGAAGCAATTTAAACCAAATTAATAACCGAAAGTTATTACATATTTCTACTCGTGATAGCTAACATTAAAAACAATCACTAACTTACAAATAAGCAAGAATGCACTGCTTATTCCTTTCCAAGGCTGCATGCCGGAGATGCAACGCTGCAAGAAACTCTGGATTTCCAGGAATATTCAATGACCTACAATTACACATACAAATATAAATAAACTGCCAATTAAACTCAATCCATCATTCTTGCACACTGACATGCATAAACCATGACCATACAAAAATAACAATAAACTATTCAATTGCCCATTATCGCCCCGTCTGCCACTGACAAGACTTACACATCTCGTTGATTCTGCTCGAAAAGGATCTGCATCTCATCTAACGCCTGCCGTAGTTCATTTTCCTTCAAAATCACAAAAATATTCTCAGCAAAACACGCAACTAAATCAGATCAACCGGTTCCCAAAATATTCCAATATCATATCCATTTTTATATGTGCATCGTATCCTTTTACCTGGAATGGAGGAAGCTTCCCTTTGTTGCGATCCAGCTCTTTAATTAACTCTAACGCAATTTCACCATACATTCCACTCATTGTTACAAGTGCATCTAAAACTCCGATGCACAACTACAAAACAAAACTTCACAAAGCCACAAACTATTTTAAATAAATCATACAAAAAATACGCCTTCGGAACCCCTGAAAAGGATACAAACAAATATTATTACAAATGTGACAATAATAGTTACTTGATTAATGAAACTTGCCTGGCGCCCTTTAAAAATGAGTATATTCATAAATTTAACTACCTCAAAAGTTGTCCCAATCCCAATTGTCTCTATTCTGATTCTCCAGACCTGTTTCGCTCCTTTTGCTCTTTACATTTTTTTGTGATCACAACACAAAACACAACAACCAAGACATATATCTTCATGGGATTTTATGCACAGAAAATTTGAAGAAAATGTGTTCCGATGTGCACTCACGAGGGCAATCTGCATTTACAGAGACAATGCATATCGCAGTCATTTGGGGCGGAACTCATATACTCCTGTCAAAAGCGTCATAAATGAAAATTTAAAACAATTGATGGAACTCGAATTGCTCTTGCCGTTGAGAAAATATATAAAGAAATTAAAATGTGAATTAAAATTTCTACAATTACTGGGAGAAAAGTGATTTTACTCCAGTAAAGTCCAAGTCCAGTAGCTCGCTCAGTAGTCATATATATTATGCTATGCAATATATGGTCACAAAAAGACATGAATTATCAAGTTAAGGACACGTCACAATCCAATGCATGACATGATGAAAAATGGAACTTGGAAGTGTGGATAAGTAGCGTAGGATAAGCTAAAAGCTACATTTAGACGACATCTTTTACATAACCCACAAATAAATTACGCAATGAGTTCCACTTTTTTGAAGAAATTGTTTCGAGTCGAGTCTCCACTTCCATTGTTGCATGCCGTAATTCTGACGTACAACATACGAAGAAAGAATCTGGGAGTAGATTATAGATACACATTTTGTCGTAAGGGGTTTATGTGCTGGAGAAATTAGCAATTATTCCATTTCTTATTTGTCCCGTTGCCTGAGTTTACATTATTATATTCAGCACCGCAGGACGGCTAACTGCAACTAATTATTAGCATTGGAGGGCTTGGAAGTTGAGTCAGTTTGGATTCAAAATGGCACATGTTCAAGACGAGGATATAAGCTTGTGGCTGGAAAACAAGCTTGGCTCAAAGGACCGCTGGCTTTCTAATGGACCTTCATTTTGTGCTCAGCTCAACCCGGAGAGACTTGCAAGTATTCCTGAATGCTTTCACCAGTTGCAGGATACTGTGAAAGTGAAGCTGTTGCTGTCAATTCTACACATTCCAAAGCGAACTCGGCGACTGTGGAAGGATGAGCTGGAGAAGATATTGGAGATCGCTAGGGCTGATGGTGATCATTGGGTGCAAACGATGGCCGAAATTTTAATGCCATATGCAAGTTCAGAATCATTCAATTTGGGGTTCGAGTCAAATGAAGATAGGGAAGATGGCTACATTTTTAAGTGGGTTCATGACTTCATGGAAGATTTTTCGAAGGAGCTGGCTAACAGGAATAAAGATAATGAGAAGTCTGCAAAGGAGCTGAATATGCTTCCTTTGGAGTGCTTGTATTTGAATAAAACTGCGCTGGAGAATGTAACTGGAACTGCAGAGAGTGGACTTGGAAATGAAAATGTGCAACACTTCAGAATGAAGAGAAAGTCGAAGGCTGATCAGGTTAGAATGGATTTGTTGGCGAAATCTGGAGAACTCAATGCAAAGAAGAAGACTACTGCTCCTGTGGTCCCTTTGCGGAGTCGAGGAATGCCAATGAAGCTAGGAATCATTATGTCAGGAAGTGCCTCCAGGGTAAGACCCATTCAGAATCAAGCAAGTACTTCCGGTGGCGGTGCTTTCTTGCCCTCGTCCAAACTGGTCCCTCCTGATGTAACTGCTAGCCGACCGTTGTCCTACGGCTTGGGGGCGAAGAAAGAAGGTGGAATTAAGCTTTTAGACATTTCGGAGCAACCACATCTAACTCCAGTGGGTTCCGGACTCAGAACACTTCTTCCAAGGAAGAGGAAGAATAAGGAGCAAGACGAGTTGGAGAAAGATCAACCGATATCTAAAAGTCCAATCAAGGAAGCTCCACGTCCACCCCCGGAACGAACCCGGCCAGTTTCCTATGCACCCGATATCGGCTCTCCAGCAGGGATACGAAGATCATACTCGTTCAATGTGCAGTCTCGAAGTGTAACTGCTGGTGAAAGCGAACGTGGGAGTGGAGAACAACCTGCTGCTACAAGCACATCTGTGGTGTGCAAAGGACACTCCAGCCGACGACGTGAAGGTACGAGAATCGCGGATGAGAACGTTAAAAAAGCTGAAAGCATTATAAAGGCAGCTAACCGTGTTTCATACGGAGAATTGAGCCTCATCAGGGATTTCATGGATGGATCTGTGCAAGAAAACCCGATGCCAAATTTGGGCCAGGTCCACGGGATAATGTTGGGCGAGCATGAGGAGCGACGGATGATGCTTTGCGGGGCCTATACGCAGCTTCTTGTGGGAATGTATTTTGTTGTCGACTATGGATCAGGAGAGTGGAGGATCGAGAGATACGAGCGTCCGAAACCAACTGTTTAGCTGAGAGCCACCATTCATTATGCTGTAAAGGTGTTATTTAGGTGTTTATCGAGAAATAAATTGTCTTTATTGTTTTTGTAAATCAATAAATAGCGAATTAAGTGTTTTTAAGGAATCAAAGATTCGGAGGCGAATAAAAACCGTTACATGATTAGTATAACAATATATTATAATTATTATAATATGTATTTATGCGAGAAAGTTTAATTCATTGCAATTATCGGATAATTTAACCGCAACATTTAGCATAATTATGAAGATAAGCTATCTATTTATCAATTACTTAAAATCCAACAGTAAATTAAGCAAAATGCCGACAATTTCAAAATGTAGTTCTAATTATTCAGATTCCAATTTTCTTAGATGCATGGGCAGATCTTCGTTAAATATATCATGTTATTTGCTTTGAATGGTACACTCCGGATCTTCCACCTAAACTTTTAAGATGTTTGGTTACCAGGAATTTCTCGAATTGTTCCTTTCTCTCTCCTCCATTGTTCTACCATTGGAAGAGATGGCTGAAAAATTGAACCGCATAAATATCAGAGTTATATTTGTACTTTGAATTTATACAGATAGAGTCTCCTACTGGTATTCAGATCAGAACACGACAATTAGTAATGTAATAAGCTTACCATGAATTTCTCCGTAAGAACCAACTTTTTCAATTTTGCCATTCGCAGAAATGCAAAATGAAAAGTAACGTCTGACACTAGTGGGCCATTATGGGGATTGCCACAACTGCAGGGCTGATACTCGACAATAGCAAGTGATTTAAGCTCTGAAAAGTGGGAATATAAGAGGAAGAAGATGTTTTTAGTAAAATTGAACCCATGCCGATTCATGGACAGAAATAAACCTAAAATGACTATACTTACCTGTCAACTGTCTAATAGATGGAAACGACGTGTTTTTGAGGTCCACGTTATGCCAGAAATCTGGATTCCTCCGCAACGACATCGTCATGTCCTGCGGGGCTCCGACAAGCAATGAATCCCAATAACTGGGGTTATAGGCGTTCGAGCAACCTTTCAAAGTTATTGCTAACTCTTGTAAAGTCCTCATTTCCATGAACAGGTACTTCAGTCCAGTAGTTTCTGGTCCAGAGAGTGTTATGTCCAAGCAAGTTAAGTTCGGAAATGCTAGCTGGATACATTGCATTTTTTCCGCAGTTATTGGTAGTAATTGTTCTCCAAGTGCACCCGGCTGGTTGGGGTTGGGAGGCTGTGGTCCTATTCTTATTAATGAGACGAAAAGTCTCCACACGGTTTCAAACCTCGATTGTGAAGTCCATTTCTCGAACATGCTAGAGGTGTGGTTTAGAATACGAAGTTCCTTCAATTTTGGGAGTTTTTCTTCCAAGCGAGGATTTGCGGCATCATCCAGGTCCCAGCAGGATGAAGATACCGTCAAAGTCCTCAGACTTTCCATCACCGGAAATGAGAACAATGTGACGAACCTCAGACTCCGTGGACTCCGATTTCCCCACAGATTGAAGATTTGTAAATGAGTCCTAAATGTATTGAGGACTTCGAATATCAGTCCGTCCCTGAGTGGCGATTCTGTACCAGACGAAAATAAACGCAAGTGACGTAAAGTTGGAAGCTCAGTTTTCGTTAAAAGCTCTAAATCACAATCTTTGATAGGACATTCAAAGAGCAATGTTGTGATAGTAGACGGTAGCTGGATATATTCAAATCCCAAAGGAATATAGGCAGCGCAGCGAGTATACAAGAAGCGTAACTCCTGTAGTTCCATGGTTGAGTTCAAAATCGACTGGAGTGGGTAAACTGTATGAGCATTAGTCTGAAGCCCACTCGTATTGTTTGGCAACCTCTCGTCTGAAAACTGCACCGAAAGATTCTTGAGTTTTGGAAGAGAAAAGGAGTGAAAGAGGAATGTCATCGAGCTGTTCAGGGGGAATGAAAGTGTCAACGCTATCATTGCGTTTCCACATTTCGTTAAGCAGTCAGACAAGTCTTTATGATTTTCTTTGCGGAAGAATGCAGGAGTCAATCTCAAGCTAAAATTAGGGATGTCATCTTCCAGCCGGGAATCGTCCGTCATGGACCTTACAAACTGGGACAAAAGCTTCCCATTTTCCTCACAAAAGGCGGCGTTCATCAATGAGTTTTCTCGTGTTAGAGTCAATCCAAACAATGCTTTTCCAGCTTTTCGGACGCAGTTGGAAACTGTGGAGAGCCAATTTTTATTAACAAGACGTATGGTACGGGCGTCTGGTCCGGATAAAATGCTCCTTCTGCGAAAGATTGCTTTCTCCAAAATAATTTCTCGGAGCTGGAAAAAACAATGATAATGATAAGTAGCCATAATATATTAAATATAAGTATGATTATCATATAGTTCTGTAAAAAAAATTCACCGTCGCATACCATTTCATTTCCAAAAACCTTGAAGGATAACTCCTGATCCATCATCATATCCAGCTGCTCACCTTCATTTCCAAGGTTCGGATCCGACTCCTCCACTTCCATCCCGGGAGGAAAGTCCACTCCAGCTACAGCAATTACCACATCCTCCACATCCATAGTTTGTTAACGTTTCTTCTTCACACTTACTGATTACACCACACACACACCCTTGCTAACTTCAATCAAACTTGACAGTATGTTTACTCGAGCAATTTGTTATTTGTTTGCTAAAATGTGAAATGAAGTTAGAGCAAGTATATAGTTGTTGTGAGGAGAGTGAGGACACCGCAGCAGATGATCGCCTGCTCAACTACTGAGCGTCATCACTTGTCCATGTCCATGTGTTGCATGCAACTCCAGTCAACTCGAGTTCATAAAATACATGTATCATGTCAGGGGTATAGATATATTATTCATGGTATCATGTATATTTTTGTATCTTGATCTTCTTGATGTCATGTCATGCATCAATGCATGTAATGTAATGTAAGCTTCCAGTAGTACTAGAAACTATCTGGATTTTGTTTAGAGCTCCGTCTGTGGTCCAGGATGGAGGATGGAACTACTGCTTGTTTCACAACAAGTAACTTAGCTTACCGACAACTTCAGAACACGTTGAACAAGTTTGAGGCTGACATCCAAGAGCAAGAAAAACTATTCGTTGAAGAAGCAACAAAGATGAACGCACGCGATAAAATTTTGATTGCCAATGGAGGAAAATATGTCAGGTTTGGATTTTCATAAGGTGCACGTGGAATCTGGCGTCACGTATTTGAAAATGCAACAAGTAGAGTTGGAGAATGCTCTGGAGCAATTAGAACTAAGTATTCGTAGTATTTTCTCTGGAGATATATATCCTTGTGAGAGAGCGTCTTTGTACGTAAATGCGTTGGCTTGTTCCGATATGAATAGCTATCATTGCCGTAAACATGTTGAAAATGAAACAATTATTGTTTTCTAAAGGTATGAAACGACTAGTACCGTTGGCAGTGAGTTGATGCAAATGGGAAGCAACTTAAAGGAAGTGATACACACAATCAATGAATCGACTAACCCCGGAGCAACAGCTAATTCCAAAGATCCGGTAAATTGGTTAATGTTTCAATTTCGCTACTTTTTCGTATTGCGCATATGTTGCAATTGCTATTGTCAATTTCGGAGGTCGTCAATATTTTGAAGATATTAAATGAACACATGGCTGCTCTGGAGCTAGTCGAAAAATCATCTACGGAAGTGAGGGCAGCATTGACGGATCTCAACAAACAAGGGCTCATTTGGAACGCGAAAAGGGCTCATTTGGAACGCGAAAAGGGCTCATTTGGAAGCACTTCGACGTGCGCCAATATAATGAGGAAGTGACGCGACTGCAATCTTGTAAGTAGTTTAAAGTTCATTCAATTAAAAGCAATGAATATTGGTTATTAGGAAAAGTTGGTTAAAGTAAAACAAATTGTGCTCGTTTAATATACTTCAGAATTTCGTCAGGTAGTGTTCCATTGTACGGAATTTGTAACAATAAATAACATAACTAACAGTATTAATATAATAATATACGGTGAAACATAGATACTACTGCGATAAAACCTCGAAGTTGGATCATAGGTGAATATTGAAGAATTTAGGTGCACCATATGTTCCACGATGTTTCTACGTCCTAAATACTCTGAAAGATTCCATAATTACTTTGTGACGATGTGACTCATTTTCCATTTAAACTTCAATAATTTCAACTTCGTCCGAGTCCACCAAGGACCTAAGCCTTCCACTGTCCTCCTTAGCCATGAGATTGTTTACGCGTAGGTCACTAGAGAGATCATGGGGTTTGGCGGAGCCCTTATTGCCCTTCGTTGCTTGAATAAGTGGCAAGGATTTCACAGGCACAAAATCATATACCACTTCTTGGGTCAGTGGCAATGATACAGGGGTATTTATTGGCTCTTCTAGGAGCCCTGCATCGGTTTCGTACCTTGTTTTAGTCATATCCTGAAAATCGTAAAGGGACACAATCCATTTAATATGCGAAAAGTGTAATGGGATTGGGTATAGAAATTGGTTTAGGGGAAAATACAGAAATGCTGGAAGGTGAAAGCAGACATGTGCGATTCAATGCATAAGTGTCCATGCATTGTGCAACTGTGCAGGTTTCAGTTTGACAACGGAAAATTATGATAAAAAATTAAAGTGTAAAGTAAGCACACAAAGGTGATAGGCATTATGAAACAGTAAAAGGAGCGATTTATTGTTGATTTAGGAAGCGACTAATTTATGATGCTTTCAATACACCCTATAAATGTTGAGATACCAGGGGTTTGGATTAAAATCTTGCTGTTTAGGGTTTAAAATTTATTGCGTTACACTCATTTTCAATGTCGATACATGGATATATGGAGTTATCTATCTTACTAATTCCAATTTCTAATTTGAACCGAGGGAAATTATATTAGGGAATAGAAATTGTGTAACATCCGAATTTAAATACCTCAGTTCATCTCATGAAAGTTTGATCAGTCGGTTTGAGATATTTCAAATCTCCAAAGGATAAAGATTGACAATTAATATGGTTAAAATCGACAAAAGGTGGGACTCTTTGAGTTTCGTTCAATACGTCGGGTTTATTGTTAGAGTGACGTAGTTGGATGTAAAATAGTGTTTTAAAGTGTGAATAGTGGAATGTGAGATTACTATTTCGTTATTTACAACAAGGTACTCACTATGATATTCATGAACGACATCTAAGGTCGATCCCCATTCACCATCAATTACATTTCCAGCTTTGTATTGTACATTAGCAGTTGGTTATAGTTATTACGTAAAACATAAATTGTTAAAAGGCGTGTGTGTGAAAGGGAAGTGATTGCCATAAAGTGGACTTCTGTAGTTAGTTTCTCATACTTAAAGCAACCCCTCATCAACACCTGGCTTAGTTGTGCTTACTTTCTCCTCTTGATCGACCTCATTCAAACTGGGGTTGCTCATTTCAGCCTCCTGTGCAGCCTTGATCGTGGTAACTTCAGGCTTGGTTTCCTCAGCGTCGGTAATGACTGCAGGCGGAACGTTGTTGGAAGCTTCCTCTGGTTTCTCTTCCTCTGGAATTGTAGAGTCGGATGGGCGAATCTTAATCACCTGGGAGTAACAACACAAAAATTGATGGAGTTAGAATAATGATTCAATGATTCAAGAAGTTTAAGGTTTTAAGAATTGCATCTGCAATACTTGGTAATATACTTACAGAAAATTGGAAGAAACCATTGGAGTTGTTTCCAGAGATCTTATGAACTGTCTTGTTAACTTGAATCACTTGTCCGTCTACGACCTTGGTTTCTGAAGTAGAGTTTTTGTAGTTGTTGGGGAGCTTGTCAAAGTCCAAAAATTCCTTGGAATCTTCAGCAGACGACTCAAAAGGAGATACTGGTGGGAAAAGTGGTCGTCGGAAAAATGGTCTGTTGTTTGGGATATATTGTGGGGCTGGTGCGAACAGACTGGAGAATAATGAATCCATTTGCTGTCTCACATTGTGCATCATATCTACACAATTTAAAAAAAGTTTATTCAACATCCATGGATGAAAATCAGTTCCGTGTCTACAGTGTCTAGGCATATTAGATTTGCAAACACTTACCAGAAATTCCAGGTCCACCTCCAATGCTGACTGGCCTTTGCTCTGATGGTGAAACAGCAGCAAAGCTTGGTGTGTCTTCCTCATCTCGACGGTTATCAAGAGGCACAATAGGACGGGGTGAAAAGCCAGGTCGACGATTGAACGAAGAAATGCTAAATGGGAAGAATGAGAAGGGGTCATCAAAAACGGCTGGCCTTCTCAGTATGACAATTGTGGGAAGACGGAACCCAAAAATGTTTGGCCTGTCCGCTTCTTCGGTTTCATTGGCATCACTCTTGTCGCCTTCAATTGTGGGAGTTACTAATTCCACGTCTGTTTTGTCGTCAACTGGTAGAGCCGAAGCTACTGGGTCCACCTTTTCCTCCTTAGGAACTTCGGCTGGTAAAGCATCAGACGCTTCTTGGGGCTCTTTGACATCTTCAGTGTTCTCTGCAGCGTCTGCGAATAGATCGGCTGGGATATCAATAACTCTTAGGGGAGAAGCATCCTTTTTCTTGTCTGTAGGGTTGGATTAGAACAATATTTTGTTAAAAACATCATTCAAGATTGGAATAGCTTATATCCGTACCGCATAAAGTCAAAAATGTAAAATTAATACATTTCCTGCTTTTATTTTACAATTTTACGAATGGTTGTGGTTAGGCATTTCATTGCATTACACTAGAACTGTGAGCTACTACCTAAACCATATCCTAGAATTGAATTTACATCATTTACATGCATGCATTATTAATGAGTGAGTACTCTCAACATAGACACATACAATAATTAACGGAAATACGCATCTTTATCAGATCAACTTGTGTATAGTCGTAACCATTTTGCATGAACCACGCCAAACCAAATCATGATGGAAATGTTGGCTGAAACAATGCGTACTTTTTATATGTATATACGTCATCGTATCACCGTAGATCAAGTCACTGCCAAGCGATTGTAATCTGTCAAGGTTTTTCCCAAACTCATCATGTTCGAGTACGAACAAAACGAATTCAGTATCGCCATGTTTTCATGTATTTCACATCAGTCATCTCACCAAGTATTGAACGAGGAACCAGCACAATGGCACCTTCTCGTATAAAAATTGAAGATACAGGGAAGGCGGGGTTAACTTCGTCTGGTGTGAAAACAGACATATTATACGCTTGTAAATAATTTCATGAATTTCGCTAACTTCGCAAATTATTACAGCCGAAACTTCAAAATATTTTCATACTTTATCTTTCCCACGGGAAAATTGAAGTTTCGTGTTAAGTAATGCTGGTAGAGAGGCCCAACCAGATACAAATGTGAGAAAGAAAGGCTGCAATAAATACAGTCAAAACCACACTCTTCGTAAGTAAGGAATAATATATGATGTAAAAGTGGAAAGCTGCTTGATTCGACATTTTGAATTAACGACAGCATATAATGGTCCCATTAGGTTTTGTTTTGAGTGAGTCGATTAATTTGTGTTCGTAATATGAGCTTGAGCGATTTTAAATTGATCGGGTTGGCTGATTGATGTATTTATGTAAACCTAACTTATTGCATTTAGTCATCTCAATTTACGATGACCTTTGGTGCACCTTTGACCTTTGTATAAGTACGTTCGTTGGTGAATCAATCTTGATATTTGACCGTACCCGTACTCATGGCCCGGGTCCCACGGTTAAAACGGTCACGACATCCTATAAAACATTGCAATAGGAATAGGGCATAGATCTCAAACATGGAGTTAACCATATCGTTACAAATACAGCAATAAAAACAAAAAGCAATTTTTCTTGTTTCCAGCTTTGATCGAATCGTAAATTGTTATTTCAGTGCACCGTGCACCTGATGCCATAACCAATTTAGTTCTAGCTCTAGCATAAATGCGGTGTATGCAAATCCGCAGAAAAAAGGACCTTGATAACACTCCCACACCCGGTTCTCATTTTTTACCGACTGGTTTGTATCTCTCCCACCAGCCTTGAGGGGAAATGTTTGGAATCTCTTATCGCCTTTCATAACGTTGTGATTGATTGTGACAAGACAAGTTGTTATAATATAGAAGAGGAAGTAACTATGAAAAGCAAACAATACATGCACGGAACGTCGTGACCTTAAAATAGTATTAAGGCTTTGTCAAGGCAAAGTGCACTAGTAAAATCTCGGATATTCCTCAGCTGAACCATGCATTATCAACAAAAGCCCCTTCGAGTACAAGGAAAAACACTTCATCACCTAATCGCAGTCATGACCGAAGTCATTATTCTTTCCATGCACTTTATTCTTGTACCCATTTCAGAAATAGGAGTAATACCAATGATGAAGAGGAGTGGAGAAAAACTCTAGTTGTAGGTATTCAGAAACGTATTGCGGTGTGCACCAATTTCTTAAAAGACCTTTCCAGAAGGGCAAAAGTAGGACACGGCTATAGGTATGTACTTCCATTCTAAATTCCATCCGTCAGCATTCCTAAATACAATACAATATGCATGTGGGTACAACCTTACAAATACCTAAAAGTATTAAGTAACAAGCTGGTGTGGCCTATTTGACTGCATTGAACTGGTTCTGTGTTCCACGATTCACTGCTCTGGATATTACCGCTGAGCTGATCGCGAACCAGATCTTAAGATTTTAACTTTTATTACGCTGCATGCATATGTGAATACACAAAAGATGCGCAGCTAGAAACTCATCAGTTCAGAACATTCAGTTCGCTGAAATTCACTAGGATTATTGATGTACTCTATCATTATATCACGATTATATGATACTTCTGCTGGAGATATTATATCGACGCTACAAGTTCAGATAATTTTCTAAAATTACATGTGAAGCTTTCATGGAATTCTCATGAAAATAAAATATAATGCAAGATACGTGTGAAAGGACAGGTATATATGTAACAAAAGGTTCTCACTAAATCCGATAGGTACTTTGTGTTGTGACCCGGCTGTCGATTGGTACTAGGTACCTGTCAAGAAAGTAGCATTTCTGGTACAGTAGTGCAACGAAGATGCTCAAAAGGGTTTGTGATTTTATAAAAGTCCAAAGTCAAGTTCAAACCGCATTGTATGGACTTGTTCATAAGTGCATGGTGCAGGTTTGAATAATGACGTCTGACGTTTTTTGCTTTATATTTTGATACATGCATACTAAGGTTCTTGAATACATCGTGCGTAAAAGAAGAGTCCGGTTTTCACAAACTCATTGACCATAAACTTGTACTTATTCTCAGAAAACACACCGGGTTAGACAGAATCATTTGATTTTCACAGAAAACAGTTGAACCAAATATATCCTTGGCTTTTAGGCAAATAGAGTTTGGTGTTAAATGTTTTTAGCCCAAAATACTTTGAAAATGGATTCAGAGCAGGATTTTGTCGGGATATCTTAATCCCTACCTCATTTTTCGTTTGAATTTTTTGTGAGTTAAGTCCGGCCAAATTTTCAGGATTTTCCGGAATCACAGGAAGTTCATGTTAATACCTGAGGTGCTATTATCTGAGCAAAAGCAAGCACAAATGTTTAATACGGTTCCGTTTAAATTTAGCCCAATTTAATCCTGGTCTGATGCCTCTTCCCCTATTTCCTAATGTAATGTTAGTATGAAGAACATCGTTTCATATATGTGCGTACATATGCTCATTTATCAAAACTTCAAGCTGTTATATTATTGTTGTAAAAATGTCACTGCCACCATACGTCATTTTTCGCTTCAAGTAGACTTTTTTTAGTGTTTCATTGGTATATCAAGCGTGGAATGGTGTGCAGATTTATGAGGAGAATCCTTTTCATATCATATTGATATCGTAAGAATGAGACAACGCAATCATGTTGGTGTGTTCAAACATCTCGTAGCTTAGGTCAAGGTACAATGAGCATTCATATTTCACATGGACTTTGAAACAAAAATCTTGAAATCTCAGATTTGATGCAGTGTGAAGTGACAATTTCGTGCCTTGTTCGAGACATTACATTACGACAAAGAATCTATCAAAGAACGGATGAAAAACAAGAACAAGTATTTATATGCACAGATCATTGCAGCAAAAACCAATGAAACTGAAGTCGACCGCATCTTAAAGTTAGTGCTCACTATAATGCTTCAGTGATTCTACACAGGAATTAGCGATGTGCACACGCTCGTACCTTGCGTGGAGCAATGCAATTGACAAACGGTGGATGTGAACTGACACTGCGTTAACGAAACACCAAGCATTTGCTGTACTTTATAATGATGGGGTCAATATCCGTTCAAAGCAATGCATTTTTTGGTTAATCATATATCCTTATCCTACCTTCTATGAAATGACCTAAGTTATGAGAGAACGTAAACTTTACGAAAACCTCAAATTATAGAACCAATTTTAATAAGTGGCCCTAACTGATTTACGTATATGGTGACGCCGCCTCTAATGCTATTTTAAGAAATGCTCTAAAATTAAAGCTGAGTACTAATAAACGCTTACAGTCGTTCCTTGCGCTGCAAATTATATCGCTAAAACTATCATCTCAATATCTGACCCACTGCAACACACATTTGAGCGCGCTTCATATTTTGTGCGTCTAATTCTGCTTGTTCTAGTAAATAGCGTTCTTGTTATTTATTCACACAAAACCTGGATTAGCAAGCCTCATAAAAAATTATTACTCTATCCGTATTCATAAAATCTTCCATGTATCATGGGCACAAAGCTGTTTTCAGTAAAAGTGTGAACTAGTGACGCAAAGTAGTTTTATTGTTAAATTCACGAATGTCATGTAGGTTTATTACCGCTAGGTTGCTTTCTAAACACTAAACATGCACAATTTTCTTTCGCTGGTTTCAAAAGTCGGAGCATTAGGGGCAGACGCCCTCACGCATTGTTTTCCAAAGGCCTAAGTAACTCTGCATTTTTACAATGGATGACATGCGAATTTATGGCTTTGATGGCACACTCGTAGAGTTGAAGTTTGAATACACGAACAGGGACCTCAATTTGAAAGGGCGTTGGAAGAATATGAATATCTTCCACTGACTCATCTTTTTATGGAACGCACATAAAACTCTCTCTCATTCATTATTATTTACAAGGAAAAATTTACAATGACTAGATACACAAAAGGGCGAGTCTTTAGTCTATGGCTACCTGACACCTGAATGAATGCACAAGAAATAAAAATACTCTCCAAAACTTTAATGTTCCGCAGATGTGTAAGTGTGTGTGTGTAAGTGTAGGTCACACATTCACAAGATAAGTACAAAAATACTAATATGTGCATAAAATTTCATTGACACGCGAAATCCTGGTCAACATCCTTTTACCATATAAACTCTCCGAATTAACTATGCTCAAAAATGCTTTTCCACAACAAAAGCGAGTGAAGATGAGAGTTGGTTGACGAGATGGTGTAAATAATCGTGTTAGATACGGTGGAGTGAATGGTTTAATATGTTTAAGGCCAGCACGCACAATTGAGAATGGAACTACATTTACCGTGTTTCCAATTCTAAGCATTGGGTTTGGTTGATTCTTACGGCTCAAATTCGTGGTATTGTGTAGCAAATATGACCAGACGATGACCATACCCAACCTTGAGCGAATAATGCACAATTTAAAAAAAAATATCACTAAAAACTTACCGATAAGTGGAGATGCACAGGCCACAGCAATAAATCCGAGCGCTAAGAAAATCTGGAAACGCATTTTCTCGAATTTTAGCTTTCCGCAAGTATCACAATCACAATAATAAAATACTGAAGCAACGAAGAAATAATTAATGTAATTTTCTCAAAACAGTTCTCTGAATGTTTTGAAAACCGAGATTATTCCTCTCGAAATGACAATTCACAAAAATGGTCAGTGTCTTTTCGGTGTTCGTGAAGTAATAACTGTGGTTTGCTTCTTATATGCTGTCCCACAAGAACAGAAGTCTGTATTGAAATGAAGATTTTCCTCCACTTGCAGGCTATATATTGTAGTCGTCTGCTTCATGTGTTTATGATGACAACTGAAAGAATTGTGTTGAGTATGGTTAGGCTATGGTGTTCCATAAGAATTACAAATGCTCATATATGAGTTCCTCCATATATTTCATATACTTACAGCAGGGGAAGTGGGCTTCTCTCATGGCTTGGTATTTGCTAGAAATATTTTTGCTGCGTATCGTGCCTCGGCTTTTGGGTGGGTTGTGGGTGCATAAATGGCTTGTGCTTTTGGTACCACGAATTTGAGTTAGTCCATGTATATCACCTTTATCTGACTTTGTTATGTGAGCTATAAACAATTCTAGGACCTACAACTACCTTACATGAATGATACACAATACATGAAAATAGTCCACACGTAAGGTTTATGCTTATACGCAGAAGTCTAACTATGAATACATGAAAAATGTACGTGTACTTACGAACCCACCTGCAATATACAGCCTCGAATCGCGCATCATAACATCCTGTCGTATTTGTCGCAATCGTTATAAGCAAATGCAACCTGAAAATTTTAAGTATACTTAAAGTATCACACGGAAAATGCGTGTTAGGGAAAGAACAATGAAGTTTTCAGGAAAAAGGAACTGTTTATTGCATAGTACAGGGTAGAACAGAAGTCTTCATAAAACTGACTTCACGGGGAGGGGACTTCAAACTCGTAAAACATGGAGGATGATTTCATATATATAATACTTTATAATAAAAGCACTGCGTCAAGTTGCGTTTTAATATCTTGCATGGTATGAAATTAGCTAGATATTAAGAATCACATAAAAGCTTTATTTCTTATAGTAACAAGGTAGTATTCATTTTCAAAAAGTCATAGTGAAAACTATAGCCCGCGAATATTTTAAAAAATCGATTTCAAATCCGTCCCGTCTGGAATACCGTCAAAAGACGCCCACTTTGAAGCCAGTTTTGAGCTATTTACAGGCGTTGCACCGTTCAATTATTCAATTTTTTTGTATTATTCATAGGGTGCAAAACCTGTGGAGCAAAGATATCAATGACTTTGTTCAGCAACCGTTCAACGCTTCCAGGGCTTCGTTGACTTCGTAGAGTTCGAGAGACTACGTACTCCGTTTCATGTTTCTCCGGTGTTCACATTTATTTGCGTATTCTG
>JAQFZW010000287.1:0-75354 GCA_034687055.1 Heteromurus nitidus
CAAATTTTTTGCGGACAACCTCAGTGGGGATGGTTGCGGGGGGGTGGGGGAGGCATGTCGGTAATTCATATACACCATCTTGAAGAGCATACTCCCTTGTGTATGTATACCCAAAAATTGTACACTTAAAACCTCTTCTTTACGACTTATAGAGGATTTAAAAAATATTTTTTGGTGAAATTTGGACTGGATTTCAGTTTTCATGCACCCACAAATTATGGCTTGCCTCTAATTTACTTTATTGGTTTATGCCCATCTATAAACTCATACATTTCCACTCCTGCTATTGCTGCTCCAGTTTTATCCTTCTTCTTTTGGGCTTCCTTGCGAGAGAAAAAAAATTCGTGTGTGGATCATGTACAAAGAGCATTTAAGAGATTTTCAATGTTAGAGTACAAGTGTGGGGCTTAAAAGGACAAGAAAGAGCGCATCCAATAGTCGAATTTTTACAGCTTACAAATAGAACATAGGTAAGTTTTTATTGGTATTAGTGATTTTACTCTCTTAAGTCTTCCTATACACCATTTTCTCCTGCCGTTTTTTGCACTAACAAGGCCATTCTCTCTCATCCTCTCTTGTTTACTGTATGCTGTATAGCTGCCTCCATGAACACAAAGAAAACTTGCTATATATGACCTGATCAAGCAAACTCTGAGCACTTTATCAGTTTATGAGATTTATTATGAGACCTCTCTATTTAACTTGTGCTTTCTTGCTCACCTTTTAATTCCGTTAGGAGAGGTGATATAAAAGAATCCGACAGTATACGGATTCTCTGAGCTTCGTTTCAAAGAAAACAAAAATCTCAACAACTTTATTTTATAGACGATAAGTTGTAAACAGATTTGAACACTGTGTATAGCAAATGACTTTTTTCCCGAAACAATAATGATTTACAATTTTCCTTGAAGATTCTTAAGTACAACGTATGATACGAGTAGCCATTTGTCTTGGATTAGATTTGGGGACAATATGTATCTACATACTGTGTACTACTTTTTTTTTGCTTCAGTCTGCTTTATGTACCACTACTACCACTGGCCGAGAAAAACTAATTTCTATCATGTTCCAAAAAGTTTCTCGAGCAAAAGTTTAATTCTCTTCTTCTTCTTCTTCTTCTTGGGAGGAAGAAAGAAGTTGGGTAAATGAACCAGAGTTTCTTATCTTGTTACCTTTTTTGCATATAGTCTTCCTCCACATACTAGTACGTATCTACGTAAGGCATACTCATTCGGATATATAAGATCCTATATCATATATTGGTGGTATGTGTATATCCTCTCTGAAACTTCAAGTGTGTAGCAAAAGTACCATAATAATATTACATCATATCCACTTGTAGTATTATGGCGGGTCAATATATTTTCCTTGAACGGGAAGCGGCGTAAAGTATCGTCTCCAGCCATGTGTACTTTACTTTACTAATCTAAAGCCACTAAAGGAATGAGAAAAATGCAATAAAACTGATCAAAATAGCTCTCAAATATTCTTATCACGAGCTCTTGTGGTCATCATTCATTCCATAAATGGTGTCAGTGCATGAGGAATGCCCAAGAGCCTCGTGTGGAACACGAACACAAAAAAATATCCTCGTGTATATATATGTACATGGCAGCAGGCACAGGCACACACATTTTCACAACCATCTCTCGCGAACACTCATTTTCTTCATGGCTATCCAGAGGATTTCCTATACAAATAGAAATACGCTTTTTTTCTTTTACAAGACTACGTTTTATTTACTACTTCTCTCTCAAAACCTTATATATTTATATCTTTTTTACTTTCCACGCGTATGACCGTTTGGAAAAATCTACGGTACACAGTAGTCAAGTGTAGTATTATGCAATATATGATGCGGAAGAAGTAGTGTCTTCTTCTTCTTTTGCTCCGCAAACACTGTTGAACCTTTTTTGCATCATTGCAGAGTGCGGACATCGGCATCGGTGGATATTTTTTACTTGGGGTCCTCCGTCCTTTTTACACTCGACAGAAGTTGAATAAAGCGTTAGGGTAGTGTGGAGGATCAGTGGGAAAGAGTGAAATGGACCAACCGGGAAATGGAACATGGATGCACCAAAAAATATATATGTGTTTTGTGTGTGTGTGTGCAACTCAACTCGACTCGCTTGTTAGCTGAAAGGAAAAGGAAGAAAGCGGGATTGAAAGTAACAGTTGAAATAACGCCTACAAGAGAAAGTGAAGTGAGTATGGAGACTTTACGATACGATTTACTATTTTTTGGGGGGAAAATCTCCGAAAAAGTGAAGGAGTCAGGAAGAATGTCTTCGTTTTTTTGTTGCTTGAAGGTTACCCTCTATATATTTTCTACGTTAGGATGTAGTAATACAGAATCTATCAGAGGAAGCAAGAAAAGAGCGTGTTATTTTTTGCTTCGTTGTTTCCTCATTTCCTGAAAGAGCTTCTAGCTGCTTGCAATCTGATCCAGACGGTTTTTTGGAAACAATTTTCCAGTTTCAAGGCAAAGGCCGAAAGAAATGCAGCCAATAACTTAAACATCCGGAAGAGTCAATCTATGCAACACTTTTTTCTCCCTTGTACTCTCCACTGAATACTATATGCTGCACTGACTATTCTATTATTATATTGTTCGCTGTGGTGCAATCACTCCAAATTGGAGAGACAAATAAGCGGATATAGTATAGATATATATCAGTTCAGCTGAAGGTTTTATTTGTATGAATATTGCACAGAGTCTGATCAGAAACGCAAACGAACCAAGCGTGTGTGGAGAAGCGATTTTTTACGACCAGAAGCAAACGTGAGCAAATTTACTTTTTTGTTGGCTTCTTCCTGTTTCCTCACTGCAGTGTAGACACGCACTGCATGCATACTAGAACATAAAAAGTAACTAAAAAATCTCCATCAAACTTATTCTCTGTTTGTAACGCTACCGATTCGTGATCGGAGTTACGTAAAAAATATATGTAGTAAGTAATGTTGAAAGAAGAGATTCTACTTGTTCATAAACTACCAACCAACTAAACACAGATGCAACTAACTAGACTCTACTGCTATTTATAAAACACTGGATGAAGTTCACCTCATCCAGTGAACTTCATTCAGCGTTTTATAAATATTCGGGTGGAGGAGGTGGAATGGCGAACCGATTACTGGAATTGTGAATACACATACGATAGAATTTTGATTGCCTACTACAAAAGATATGCTATCATTGCTCCATCCCCACCAAATACTTTTCGCCCTCTTAAAGATATTCCCCCAATTCAGTCCAGCGAAGGGTGGTGGTGGATCTTTCGTTATGACGGTGGCAGTAACTGATTTTTTTTCTGTTTGTAGTGCTTCATACTGCAGCAATTCTTGTTTCATGACAAGCGGGGATAGTTCGTTATATTTATATCAAATCTCTACTACAACTACATCACATAAGCTTATTTTTCCTCCTTCCATACATACACTCCTGCTCACAGGAAGGATTTTAATTATTCAATACCCGCACGCAAAGATTGCTTCCTCTTCCCTCCCGTATTACATAAATATGTGCATATTAGTCGTCAGATATGCCATTTCACTCCCTGCTCACTTCCACAAATAAAGGACGACAATGATGATGAAGTCTCCAGTTTCCAGAGACGGCGAGGTAGGAATATCCTGGTGGATACTATAATATCATATCATTCCACCATGGACCAGAAGAAGTAACACTGTCGCTTCCTTTTACGTAATAAGGTTTCTCCCTTTGATAAAAAATCTTCAAACTTTTGCCTTCTCGCTTTCCACGACGGACGAGAGAGAGAAAGAAAAGGGAGAATTATGAGTAACATATACACACATTTCCAGCCCCGGTAACATATCCCTCTTTCTTCCTCCGTATTTTTCCGTTTCCTCCTCCAGTTTGCCATCGTCAACATCATCATCAAAGTCATCATCCATTTCTCGTCTGAAATGCTATCATAATTTTATTTTATATCTTTTGAATCAGTATGTATGAAATGAGGAAAATAACCATTACGGTTCGCGGGTTTATGAGAATTTCTCAGATTCTTTGAGCTTCTCTCGAACCGTTATAAAAAGAAGAGATAGCGACGGTCCTCTCCTCATCTCTACTTCGTGTTGAGTGTGTGTATAATAATTTGCTCACGCACATGAAATATGAATTGGATATCAGATTACGTTAGATTACGTTTTTCTTTCCCGTTAGGAGACGGAAACATTTTTTCTGAAAGATGCTCTTGACATTTTTTTCTCTCTCGTGTTTTGGGGCTGAACTAGTTTGATTGGTTTGATATGTGTATTTTTTGTTGGGGGGAAAGTAGTAAATTCACAATGTGCATTTTTATTGTCTTATTTTTCATCATTGAAGTATGTGATACCCCCGCAAATTCCCGTCTTCATGATTTTATAATGTCTTTCTCGGCAATTCATGAGATGAGTTAGACTTCATAAGACAGTTGCTTGTTTCCTCATGTACACAATTACGGAAAACTGCGGAGTTCTTTATTGGACGTGGGTTTTGCCTGAAACAAAAGATTGCTGGGCGAAGCAGAGAATAAAAACAAAAGGACGAGGAAAAAATGGTATTGTACAGCACATTCTCTCTCTCTCTCTCTTGCTCTTGGCAATATTTTTTAAAGCGGAGAAACAACAGGATCTTTCCTCAAATAATGCTCGCGTTTGCAACAAGAACAAAACTCAACTATTTTTTTATTTACTTTGTTTTTGTTTCTTGGAACATGGGGAAGACAAAGAGTAAATATGGTTAGTAAATATGCACGTCAATAGCCAGAATGAGTATATCCCAAGGCGATTCCTTTTCTCGTGAGTGTTCTCAAAATGGGGATGTGATTGCGAGGAAATATGTGTGTTCATGGTGGATTTGTTGAGCTCTCGATGAAATGTTCCCCGAAAGCGATACAAATAGAGAGAGAGAAGAAGAAACGCTTTACAATTTGGACAAAAATAACAAGTTGATTTTTTCAAGGAAAAGGAAAAAGCAGAAAGAAAAAAAATCTTATTCTAATATGAGCGGCTGCGCTGATAAATACATTATTTGTGTGTTTTATATAAATATAGAATGGAAAAATGAGCAGGCAAAGCAGAGGTATCATATCGTCTCTCTCTCTCTCTCTGTGTGTGTCTCTCTCTCAAAGGAATGGTTGTATTTTTTCTGTCCTTTGTTGACTTCTTGAGAGACAGAAGAGGCAAAAAGCCGACAGGCAAAGACAAAACAAAGGGAGTTTTATACAAACGCTACGTGATCTACTATACATTTCTTGTCTTCTCTTTCAACAAATAAAATGGGAGAAAAATGCCGTATACCATTCCTACAAGACATTTACAATATCCACGGAGGAAGTGGAAGAGAAAAAAAATAGTTTAAAGCGGAAAAGTATATAAGGCCTTGTGTGTCTCCTCTATTTTGTTTCCATATTGTTACGGGATATATTTATATACTGCGTGCGCTTATAAAATTTGATAAAAGTACGCAAGTTTTCTGTGACAGTGTTGAAAAGAGAAAGAGAAAAGAACAGAAAAATACTGATGAAATGGCCATCATAAATATTTTGCGTGGCTTGTTGTTTTCTCCTCTCTACTCACAAATTTTTTACTGCTGTTGTGTGGAAGCTTCAGAAACGACTGACTGGCTGTAGCTTGAAGTGATGCACACTCTCATCGAAAGCAGAGAGGGGGTTTTCTAGTGGAGTTCCGACAAAAAGTCAAAGATCCGGTTTTAAAAGGGTTGAACTCCATGAGGAGAGGTATACTTATGCAACGCTGCTGTGTGTCACATTCTTATGGTACAAGCTTCCTGGCTAAAGCTCCACAGAGAATTGCATTGAGCCAAGAGCCCTATTCCACAGAATACGTGTATTTTTTGCCACTTTCCAGCCCTCAAAACACGAGGCTCGACTCGAACACAAACAACTCCATTTCCCCCTTCCCTCCTCTCCAACCGTGATGTAAGTCAAGTGTTTTTAAACAAAAATAGGGGCTGTGAAAAATTCTCCAGTGGTTTTCAAGATATTTCCGTATGTACCTTTTCTCTTATGTTATCTTGTTGGCTCATTTCCCCCTTTCGAAAAAAAATTTCTTGTATGCTTGTTTTCCGCTTGTCTGTTGGTCTTCGTACGTGTCAGTCGTAAAGTTAGGTGATGGGTTGTGTCAAGGTGTGATCCTTTTGTTTGTGTGTGAGTATGTTGAGTGGTGACTGCTGAGAGAGAGGGGTATAGCGCATTACACCGACGGTGTGATTGTGCATTATGCATAAATGCCGAAACCAAACAAAAGTGAAGTAAAATACGTTTTGTGACCCTCTGCCAAAGCCCTTTATGTTTTTCCTTTTTGCTCTTTTCTTTGTTTGCAGTTGTCGGTAATAAGTTAACTTTTCCTCCCTGAAGCTATTCCGTGTCTGACGTTCCTAAAACTTATCAATATTTCACAGCCGAGGAAATTGAGAAAATTACATGAAAGTTTTAAAACAAAAAAGAATTACATGCCCAGTTGTACGAGTGATTATAAATGCAATAGTGAGGAAATTGGAAAATTGAAATATTAATAATATTTTAGGGACATTTTATATTGTTCTTTGCTCAAGGTTATTATGATCAACCAAGGTTTTCATTTAGACTGAGAATAGTATTACACAGGTAATAGGAAATATCAAAATACTATGTACGCGATGCTGACGATTATGAGTTTTTGATGAGAGCGATGCATATTTATTGCCTCATTTTCAAGTTTCCGGATTCCATTTGTAATTCATTATCACCCAAAGTAAGTCGACCCCAACCCTGAATTTGTTTGGATAATGCATAATGCTTGTTATACAACCTCGCCCCTTGTTTCTCATCAATCATCAGATAAATATTGTTGGATTGAAAATGAAATTATTTCTCATAGAGATGTCCAGAGATATCAAAATGTCATCCTCCGTAGATTAATCATGTCACGTTTGAACTGTCATCTATTTAAGTTAAAAGCCAAAAGGGTTAAGCTTTCGTCATGTATCAATAAAATATTCTACTGTATATATATATCTGTAATATATGTACGTATATAAAATATGCTTTCACTGCAATCCTCATATACTCAAATAGCATATATATATATGAAATTGATACGCGTCTAATGACAATATAAATGACGAAAGTATAAATTATGGAAGGCGGGATAATAACAACAAGTAACAATGTAAATTACCAGCTAAAAATCTGATAAGGCTCATTTGTGGTCCATATTTTTTTCTTGAGTCTATTTTGGTGGGCTGTGTTTGACAATGAGCCACATCACATACAACCACCCTACGACTTTGTTCATATATTCAAGTTGTCCATACTTTTTGTCGTAATACTTTCAGTTGCACTGCATTGCATCATGGTGATCTCTGTTTGTTCGAATATGATATGTACATTAAATATGCTTCCCTGTGGGTGTTAATGAAAATGAAACCCTAGTTTATGAGCAGGACAATTGAACGGCTTGTCACTCTTCTTGTCATGTCTAACGACAGTAATTTGCATTGCTTGTATAGTTGTAGCTCTAGATGCACTCTTCGAACAGAGCAAATTAAATCTGCAATAATTTGTAGTTTGTACAAACACAAAGTATATATCCCATGATGCAAAACATTTTTTTAAATAAAAAAGCAAAGATGCCATAAAGCAGATTACATTATTATAACACAAGGTTGATAAGTGTGAATTAATGATGTTTTCACATATCGACAGCAAAGAACAAGATGCCTAATCTAGTGACAAGTGTGACACAATGCTCATAGTATCTTAATGTCTTCTACATATTCGTGGGGACGGGGACCGAAAAGTGGGCGAGGAATCGAAATGATAATATACAATTTTGAACATTTCTACCTTGGGAAAAAATGAAAGGCGTAGGCCAGTTAAAAGTAAATGTTTGACTTGTGTCAGGCCCAAGACAGATAAAAAACTTCCAGTTTGTTTTTCTCCTTTGTTCGGCGGTGTGTGGTGTGTGTGCGACCAAGACGCAATAATACTACCATTTTACAAAGGAAGCGAAATTACATATTGTACATTGTGAGTGATAAGTGATAAGCGAGAGAGAAAAAAAAATAAGAGCGAATAGTAATGTTGGTCAGTAATGTTATCTCAAAATTACAAGTTTGTTGATTGGATTTTTTTCAGCTAGCGAGTCATTAACATCATCTTTACTGTCATCAGGGGACTATCATTATCTCAAGACCAGCAGACCACTACACGTTGCTCTCTGCTTGATATTGTACTTAGGAGAAATAAAATAGTTTGCACAACTCGAGGACAACAATAGTGTTGAGATTGCAAAGATGGCAATTAGTACACTTGGAATGGTAATTATTGGGAATGTAAACATGTACTTTTGTGTCGTAGTTGTAGTATTCTCCACATCGACAACTACAAAAGCGGATCTACCTTATTTGAGAAACGAAAGTTTATTATAGATAGATGGTAATATACTCTGAGCGGACAGATGGAGGTTGACGCTTGTGAAAAATTAGTTAATTCTTATTAAGTCTGGATGACATTAGATTTTTTAGAGATATCAAAGGCCATTCGTATCATGTAAATTATTGGCAATGTTAATTACAAGATACGAAGAACAAATTTGAAGTATGGAGTTGCAAAATTCAGTGTTTTAATTGCAGAATTATCATAACTGTATTTGGTTTAAAAGTATCGAGTTAATAACCAAACAACCATTGGTAGTTGCAATGGGATGCCGCAGAAAATAAAAATCTGGAGTGCTGAAAAGCATATATTATAGTAGGTTGTCTGCCTGAATGAAGGGTATATATTATTTGCATTTTTGTTCACACATTTAATTGGTCACTGTTGAGAATAGCCCATGTATATCCTTTTGTTTATTACTATGATGAATTTGTGAACCATTGAGTGTAGAATGTTAGGGAGATTTTGACACATCTCTTGGTGTGCTTTGATCGTGTCGTGTTTTATAAAAAAAAAGAGAGAGATTCATTCACTCGAGTTAAGAGAGAAGAGAAGAATATATTTTTTCTTGGGATCTTTTTTAGCTGAAATAATTAATAAAATAAATTAACAAAGGGGAGTCAGAAAAACAATCTAAAAAAAACGGTGTTGGAAATCAATTATTATAGTTTGCAGTAAAGAAAATAGTTGTTCATAACGTCATAAAGTACGGATAGTAGATAATCAGTTACATTCCGAACTGGGCAGAAGGCGATCATTTAATTTTAGCTAAAACATTTCCGATTGAATACAATCATCAGTGAGACAGGACTGATCATCTTACGGGTAGTGAGGTGCATTCAGAACAGTCACATAATTGTTTTATTAAGAATTCGAACGTATCCCTTAATAATCTTGAATAAATTTCAAAAATCTTAACCTTTGCTTGCCATCCCGACACAAGAAACACCCCTGTTCGTGCGTGATATAACTGATTGCATTATGCAAGGGAGCAAAAGTATATAAAACTGTCTCATCTCATGACAAAACGTATTTCTCAAATGCAAGAATCGAGCTGAAAGTGTCAACTTGAAACACAATTACATCAGTCAACCAGGCCATGGCTAGAGTGTTAGTAAGCATGTGCGGTGTGGTGTGTGTGTGCTTCATTTTCATCTCTTTGTGACTTGAGCTTATGCCGCACACGCACACGATGAGCAACAGCAACTCACACCGCTACCTTGATACATTACTATAATCCATCAATTTGCACTAATATACATTGCAATTCTCCCATTTTGCTCCACATTTCTACCAGTCTACAACACGAATTCCATCATCCATTATTATTATCATTATTTCATGAATCGTGAAGGCGCACAAGGAGAATAGACTTCTCTCCTTCTGCATTCATCATTCCTCTCTGAAAGTGAGAAATAATCAGATCAGAGAAGAGACCGTCTCACTACGACACATACACACTCCCTTGTTCTTCATAACCGAAGTCAACATGGCCACTTTTCATGTCATTTATTTCGCTCACTTTATCTTATTTTCATTCAGAGTTCTATCTCGTCCCCACATTTCCCTTTCATGCCGATATGATAGCTAACAACTATATACAAAGTTTTGATACAAGGATTGTGATTGTGTGAGCTGAAATTAGACAAGTGACTCTCTCTCTCTTTGAATATTCACGCGTATCGCAGTAGTAACGAGTTGTTTCAACTTAAGATGGACACATGACAGTGCAAGTGTCTGTTATTCCTTGCATAATTCGACTATTTTTGATGATTCACACAGGTCCTGGCAAGATTTGACTGTCCTCCTCAAGCAATTTTATGAATCTATGCTTGTCTGTTCCCTGTCATCCTGTAAGAAAATGGGTCCTTCAACAAAAATTTTTGTGCAAAAATCATTCTTTACTCTCGTTTCGAATTCCTTCCACACGGTTCGAGTAGCGTATAAACAAGAGTGGTTATTATTAGCGTGATTTGCACAATAATACAATAGCATATATTCACAACATAAGATGCTCGTTGGTCTGCTTGGATTATTGCAACACACAAAAATTATAACAATTCCATTAAAATGTGCAAGGTTACGAGGAGAAGCATAGAGATGTGTCTAATTTAATCCCATATGGGTAATAATATGCTGGTTTTCATTTCAGACTTCTTTGTGACAGCTTCGAGCTTTTAAATTTGTGTACGCATCAAATGACTGATTGTACTCTATACATTCCAAGCCAGCCCTTCACAAGCCCGGAGGTGGAAGTAAGACTTGAAGTGATGCAGAACGTCGCAGCATAATAAAACACTGTTTCTCAATATTTTTTTATGTATGCACTCATCCGCTAAACCAACACACCACATCAGAGAGAGAGAGGATATTTTGTATTGTTTGACAGAGAGCTTTATATGTACACACTGTGACTCAATAACATGCAAAGAATAATTAATGCTTGGATTAATGAAATGTTAATTAGTCTTTGTTACTACCACACGTGCTTATTGCTCTACGCTATTCACACTCTCGCATCCATGTACATATATTTGCATCACCTCTTGTGAGCCTTCAATCTCTTTTCATGAGCTAATAGCTGTAGGCCAAACACCGCCAGAGTCTCAACTCTCTCAGCTCAACATCGTAATAGTCACTTGGCGTATGAAAACATTAACTTATTTTCAGGCTGTCACTGGCACACACACAATGAACCTAAGTAATCGCGCCTTCCTTCACAAAAATATCTGCCCTGCTCCTGTTCTCTCTCTCTCTCTCTCTCATTTCATTCTTGAATGAAACTGTTTTGTATTTTTATATTGTTCTCCCGGTTGTGTGCCTGAGACACATGTATGTATGTATGTATGTATGTACATAACTACATAATAACTTCAGCCATAAGTGAACGCACTGATTACAGATTAGGTTTTTATGGCGGAGGAGACGACGCTGATGTAGGTAGCAGAAAGTAATTAGCCGGATTACACGCTCGCAAAAATGAGGGAGCGTGAAAGGCAGACAAAATAAGCAAAAGTAAATTAGCTGATAGAAAAATAGAGTAATAACGTTTCAAACCCTTTTGCCATATGCAATATGCGAGTGACGGAGAGTCGACGTCGGTCCAACGTACATTTAAAAAGAGTGTAGAATATGTGTGTGAAGGTAACGGTAACACAATGTTGTGATAATATCATTATATGTTGCTGACCACCGCACACTGCTGCGAATTTTTTGACTTCGCCTCGCTCATATGTGTGTTTTTGCCCGTCTTCATTATTCAACTACTTTACTTTTCTGCCCTACAATTACAGTTCATTAGCGAAAATGCACGTGTGGAAGTATGCGTGTGTTAGTCTAGAAAAGAGAAGTCCTGGCTGTCATGTTCAGAACTGTTGCAAAAGCGTTTTTGAATGTACTCGACACGATGGTGTGAGAGGAATACCTAGTTCGCAAATTCCGTTGGATTAGTACATATTTGGAGAGGAGAGGTTTTTTTCCTCAGGATTCAAGTCTATATCTTGAGTTGACCAAGTGTGTTGTAAATGTACAAAGTATGCAAAAAGAAATTCAATTTAAGTATAAAGCACATACTTTTTCTTGAGTCTTTTGGAAGTTTATACTTTTGTAAAGACTACCGACACATTTTCGGAAAGGAGAGAGTAAAAACTCCATACCCCAGTTTTCCTTTTCGGTTGCACATTTCACCTTAAAACTTGTAAAATTACACGTTACATTCAATATTGCATTGGATTACAAGACAGGGAAAAGACAAGACAAAATGGGTTCAAGCAAAAGAGAGAAGAGAGAATTTGGTGAGATCTATGAAATGATGCATATAGGCTTGCATATAGTATATGTATTGCATATGTATCTCCCTCCGTGTGTATAGCGCAAAGTGCGATAATTTGCAATGAATGTGAAGGGGGAAAGTAACATACATAATAGCAAAGGAAAAAGGCAAGTCTAACATATACTTCTTTAGAATCCAGCGTATAGCAAAGCAACTCATGCTACTCTTTTGTACTAATACTGGTCTAATCCAAACAGATTTGTATGCTGTCCATAAGTCCATCTTCTTGGTCTTCCTTTTGGAAGGAAGAGTGAAAAAGGATGAAGAAAGGAAGGGAGAAAATAGAGGGGGAAGAGGAAGCTAAGAAAACGAGCGACGAGGAGTGAATTGAATGACTGACTGACTGGAATTTATGGGGAATAAAATGCCATTCTGACACACTTTTTGGTTTCATTCATCTTTCCTCTCTCTCTCTCTCTTTCCTTTTTCTACTCGTGGAGTGCTCTTACACGAGGAATGTGAGTATATAAAAATTCCAGCAAAGGGGTACCTAAGTATGCCATACTAAAACCCACTGTGGATATACTAGATAGAGTGGGATACTCACACCAGCTTTTTTTGAGAGAGGGTAAATGGAGTATGTTGACTGATAGAGGGAAACTGACAACCTTTCCTTGATTCATTCAATGCGAACAGGACATATCAGAGGAAAATTATATGCCATCAAAGGATATATACGGTAAAGTACGCTACGAAAACTGGAGAAGAGGGAAATGGTTGAGAAAAAAAGTTGGAGCTCATCTTTTGAAGGGGAGAGAAGGAGGTGATACAGAAAAGAAGAGAAAGGAATAACAACTGGCTCAGCCACAAGAAGAAAATAAGGCATCAATTCACTAACTCACTTTAGTCAGTCAGTTTTCTCTTTGGCTTCCAGAAGGAGGCTTGGTAGTGGTGTACATTCACTCTCACTCATTCATTCAAACCTAGTCAGCCGTGTATAATGGTAATTGTTTTAGAGGCGGATATGACATGAAAGCTTTATATCTGCGAGCAGCACTGCTACACTATTCCACGCTCTCCTTTTTCGTATGCTTTACGAGTACCACCCGCAATGGCAGCTAAGCTTCTCCAGAGCTCTCTCCCCAAAAACAGAAAGGAAAAGGAATACTTATTTTTTTTTTGCAAAAAAATATTCCATTCTCAACAGCTCCCAGCTAGCTTTTGCGCAACAATCTTCATAAACATTAGAATAAATTAGAAGGGAGAGTGAGAGAGAGAGAGAAAATTGCTGAGATCCTGTGTAAACGGAGAATTTCCAGTGTGCATGGAATGGTGAAGCGTTGCAACTCATTGCTTATTTGTTTGGAGATAACTGTTACAACCATTTTACACTAATGTGTTGGTACTGTAAAAAGTGATATGTTACATGACGGTATATGGTATGTACATGAAATTGTGAAGCACTATATAGCATAAAAAGTCATCCCACTCTATATGCTTCACTCACATGAAAATATTTCATTCTCCAGAGCAGATCTCCACGTTTTCCCGTTCCTTCTTCCCAAACTCTCAGACACACTCTTTTTTCCTGTGTGATGGCGAAGCGCGATATGGATGTGTGATGCAAAAACGTGAAAATAACAGTAACAAAGGAAGAGAGCGCTAGTTGTTTTTATTTAACTTAGGAGGACAACGTAAAGTACAACTGGTCCCGTTAAACGTGATCGGGTTGGTGAATTGGCACAAAATTTCAGATTGTTTTCCTTTCCCCTATGGTCATATATGGAACTTATGGAATAGTGTAGGTTTTTGTGTGCATATATCAACAACATACAAAAAGAATCATTTTTTATTTGATGAAAGATGGAAAATAGGTAGGAGGGAGCGTGGTGGCGAATGGCGAACATACAAGAAGATCTTTTCTTGTTTACGTTTTTTTTCGTTTGTACGTGGTCGTGGTTTATATAAAACACATTTTGAGTATATATGCATGGAGCTAGAAAATAGATGTATGTTTTTAGTATTCCATTCGAAACACGTAATTCACACATGTCATGTCTTGTGAATATCATCATCATCTTGTGAAATGTGGAGTAAGGGTACAATTTTTCACAAATTTCCCTTTTTATATGGAAGGAAAGTGGTCTCACTCGTGTGATGGTGATGATGGGCACACTTGTTTGTATACTACTAACACGTCATGTTGTACGTAGGTGCTTATATATCGAGTATATATCAAGAAACTACGATTTCCAGCTGGACTTTTAAAGAAGAACACGAAAAAATGATATTCATCTCGAGAAGTCGAAAACGAATAGGTTTATATTCAAGTATGCATATATACTCTCTTCTTCTCGTCAGGCATTAACTCATGATTGCAATGATGATGACCCAATTTTGTTCTTTATAAAACTTTAGTTCTCCCAAACCAGCCGCAGTTTGCATTTCAAAACGCACTTGCAACAAAAAAATATTTGTTGCACATGTTACACACTCTCACTTCACTACTGACAGTGAATATAGATCTGCGAAGATGTAGTTCGGTTTTGTCATGCATAAAAATCTTATCTCAAAAAGAACAGGAGAGTATAAGTTTAAGTAGTGTCTCGGGAATATGCAGAGAGGCTCCATTTTTTTGCAAAGTCATACTCGGACTCATAGTCTGAAACTCTGAAGGCTGTTTTGGTATGAAACTGTGGAGGACGTAATATATCATGCATAATATTCTCATTCGACTGACAAGAGTATGATTTCAAAAAAAAAATCTCATCTCTTCGAAATCGTGACCATACTCGAGTCGTTGCTCTCATTATTCCCACAATACAATTACAGTTTATTTATTTTCAGTCTCCTTTACGTCTTTGTTCACAAAAAATTTTGCTCACTTGTCATGTTGAAAGTTAGTGCAAAATCGAGTGGCTCTGATTATGTCACTACTAAATGCTCAACAACGGTGGTATGGTGTGCTTGGGACTTTTGGACAAGAAAAAGTGTTCTTGATTTGATGCATTGTTATGATGAGTGTTGGGATTATTTTGTCAAGTGCGCAAGGGTAATGACCATGTTAATAGGTATGACTTTGAAAACTTCTGAAGCATTGAGATGAAAATGCATATTATGTATTTCACTCAAGCTCTAGTGTTATGTTGTGTCATTGTAGGAAAGGAACTTTACAATTTGTCCTGGTGGTGGTGGTAGAATATATTTGACTAGAGTTGACTGGAATGCTTCCACCGCATAAACCAAACAAAATATTGCGAGTCCACGTGTTCCGCTGACAAGTCAAATTCATTTCGTCCATTTTACATGTATGTTGATTCTGGTTTGATCTGTGATGTCAAACATGATGGTGATGATTACTACATCATTTTGCACATTGCGGTTTTATTTGCATATTTTCTCACCGCGGCAGTAATATCATCATGCACAAAAACATATACTGGTTGGGGCTATAAAAATGAATCAAAGCTCTAGAATAAAATCATGACATGATGTGTGGCAAGAGCACACAAGAGAGAGAGAGGACCAGGGACTAAACAAGACACTTTGTGATATTGCGACCAGTGGCAAAATGGAAACGTGGAAATTTATCAGTAGCATCCGGAGCGGAGCTCCCATGAGACAATGTTAATTAGTCCTATTACGAAAAGCATTCATATAAATGAATGTTGATATTTGTGATTTGTACACATGAAAGCAAGTAAGCTTTTATGTAACAATTTGGAAAGCTTTTATAAAAAATATGTATATATTATACACTTGTATTTAGAACATTAGAAGTTCCTCCTCGCTATTTTTTGAGGTTTTAGTCAACGCGTGCCGTGCTGAATGTAGACAAGAAGTATGCCCTTGGCCAAGTTGGAATCTGCTTGCATTTATTGTGTGTAACATGCATGGTGAAACTGAAGATGCAGTAACAGTCACACAAATATTTAAGTTTTACTCATATAAAACTTATGCAATATGATCTCAACATTTTTACCTTCATCTGAAATTTTGTATCGGGTGAAATTTGATATAATTCGAATTGTTTGCAGAAATATGTACATCCTGAGCGACTTATCTATGTTGCGTTACAGAGAACACGATCATCATCAAATGAATCAGTAGGCGTTGAATGAAAGCTTCCACACTTGGGGAATCAAAAGAGCTGACATTTTCTGATTCGAAGGAATGTCCAGCGTTTTAACTGTGCATTCTTCTAAAACGGCTGCATAACTTGTAAAACAATATAATTTTAATAATTTTAATTTATTTGGCAAATTGCAGAAAAGACAAACATCAAACAAGTTGTGGTGTGAGATGTGTTAGAAATGCAGATCGCGACGAG
This sequence comes from Heteromurus nitidus, assembly GCA_034687055.1. Classification (NCBI taxonomy): domain Eukaryota; kingdom Metazoa; phylum Arthropoda; class Collembola; order Entomobryomorpha; family Entomobryidae; genus Heteromurus; species Heteromurus nitidus. The sequence continues at coordinate 16,544 of JAQFZW010000287.1, forward strand.
AGGAAAGTAAAATTGTGGCCTTTGTTCTGCGAAATTACTTCATTTGAGTTTTGTTCAAAAGTTCATGGTGCACTGGATAATTATACAAGTTACATCTCAACTCAGTCAGTTCTACTTAATTCGAGCCTGCAATGTCGTTGGTTGTTCAGTTGAAGACAGTTGTAACTTTTCTATTTGCAATTGATGAGTGTGGGCGATATGTTTTAGGGAAAGAGCTCGCTGCAACATTTCTTACAAGTTTGTAGGGTACACATTCTCAAAAGACACTGTTCATCTCGACCGCCTTCCTCGCTTCTTACAAGCAGCGGGCAACTTCGTATCAGATAAAAATGAACAACAAAGAAATTTATAACTTAATGCCCAATCTTGTGTTACAATCATGCATGGACAACTTTCTCCACAGTGTCTAGTCCACGACATATAAGACTTGAACACAAATGGACTACAACACAGCATAGTTTTCAGTTTATTTACTTTATTGCATCAGCGAAACTTACGAGTATTGCTAAAACATGCAAAATTTCTCCACGAAATTTGCATTTACACGATTCTCAATAATACTTAAAAGTGGAACTAATGATGTCGGGAGTAGTTCATTTATGCCCTTACGCACTAATAAACTCGAATTGGGCAGGACGAAAATAAAGTCACTTTATTTTACAACATTCTACTTTTTACTTTCTCATTTCAACCAAAAGTTGATCTTGAACTGTAGCCTATGCTTACTCCACCACTCCTCCCACATATGTATAATTTTGTTATGATGATCTTCACTGAAAGCGAGGCTATACGTAGTGCTTTTTGCAAAAAAAAATACATTATTCAACGCACATTCTAAATTACAAGAGACAAATTTGCTTTCCTTTTCCCTCTCCCCCGAATGTGTTTGTATGCATGATAGTATTATTTACATGTAAATTTTCTTTTGAGATGTATTCACTGAACAGGGATAATACTAACTTTGTTCATCGTTACCTACAAATTCATACATACAAATAACAGACTTCCAAAATCTACGTATAAACTTCGCTTGGAAAATAATTATAATTCAAAACACATTACCTCCTTTCACATCTTCCACTGAGTAAAAACAAACTCTCTCTCTCTCTCTCTTACTCTCCTTTTGTAGAATGAGTACGTACTTAAGTTCCGCACGAACAACTCTACAAATACTGTTACAAACTACATACTTCAACTTGAGTAGCACAGATAGTTGCTGGACCAAAAAATTTCCAGGGACTGGAGTAACGTGATGATGTTGATAGTTGATAACACCTAATTTGTTTATCTGTTAACACATGGAAGCTGAAGCTATATACTTTCTCCCAAATAATATGTCAGTGGTCCCTTTTGAAAATTTACGTTTAACACGTAAACCATGTAAATATCCTTACGTCTAGTAGTTTTACGTGTTTTTTATATACAAAAGTAGTGTCGAGTACACTTTCCAGTCTTCAAACAAAAATGTGCAAAAGCATGGCATGTAATATAGAATTCTCGTAATCCTTTTGGTTTTTGCGGCGCGGTGGCAAGTGAGCTTTGATGTGCAAATTAGTTGAGAGGGACGAGAAATATATCTAGAAAATACCTCTTTCGCACAGTGTGATTAATCCACATACATCAGCATGTGGTCTAGTGAAATCTAATGGGAAAAGGTGCTGGTCGGAATGTGCTTTGTGAGGAGTATTTTGTTGAGAGCATCATCGCATTTGCAAACAAAAAACGGAAAGTTCATGGAATACAGATTGTATGTGAGTAGAAGACACATATTTCACCCTTCTTCCATATATTGCATATACAAGAAATTGGAGGTTTTATAGGAGGCCTGAATACTTGTGCTCTTCTGTATTTGTTTAAATATCATCCCTTTGGACTTGGAGAAACGAGAGTAACGTGGTTTGCGTTACGACTGGGATTTCGTTTTCTGTTGCTTTCTAAGAACCATGGAATGAATTTTAAAAATCTCTTGTGATTGCTTACATGCATAAATATTATGCATGATTTACAACAGAGCGTAGTAGTCAGTTTGAAACATTTTTTTCCAGATTTCAGATGAAATTCTCATTTCGTGGACTTTCCCGGTGAGGTCATCTCTCGGGATCCAAGTCTTGCTCTCTGATTTCCTTTTGTAATGCTAAACGATAGAGAGTGAATGAAAGTGAAATTGGCCTGTTGTGGGTCGCCCAACAAACCGCAGTATGCGAGTATATGTATGTCCAGAGTCCACATACTCGTTTCTGTAGCGGAACACACATTATGTACACTAACTTGTCTGTAGTTATTTCCCAGGAATGAGCTTAAGTGTAGAAAATCTGAGAAGATGTAAACACGAAATAAGTTTCAAGTATGGAACGCTTTTTCAGGGATTTTCACATTCTGCACTGGTATACATTTGTGTGTACGCAAATAGCATAATATTTTCATCAAAGATTTTTCACCGGAATGGGAAATGCTTTTGTGGATACAAGAGAGAGGAAAGTGTGATAAATTGGTTTTTGTGCGTGTGTATGTATTGCTCTGCAAAATCACATGAATGCATGAATGCATATACTATCCGGATGATGGTGGTTTTTTTAAGCTCTCGTAAACATCAGCAAGATTTTTCGCTGCTTCTAGGCTCACACAATAATGTTGAAACGGAGAGCTTGCTTCGAAGTATTTATGCAACAAACGGAATGTGCATACTTGAGGGTTTTTAGTCCACGCTTTCACTACTTATTCCCTTTGCTTTGGATAGTTTCTGGTGAGAAAGCGTAATTTGCAAGGTGGCAGAAAGTGAGCAAGCGAGAGCAATTGCAATGCGCTGCAATAGTCGATTTGAGAAAGAGATTGTGGGAATTCCTTGTGCTAAATTGCTCTCTCCTTCCTTAGCTTGCTGAGCTTGATAAATAAATTCTCGAGTCTTCACTGAAGACTTGAAGTGGTTTGCATTTGCGAATACTCAGGTAGCGATAGTTTGGTCCGCACTTAAACCGAAGGAATATAGAAAAATGTGAGCTGACGCTGTCTTGAAGATAAATATAAGTGCACACACACATCCGAATGCAATTGTGTGAGCGTAAATAGTAAATACTCAAGCTGGAATTACCGAGTAAGTATGCTTGCTCGTTTGCATCCCATCGTTCCTTATTTAAGCGTCTTACACAAATAATGTATTGAATGAAGGGAGTTTCGAACAAGAACAAGCACTCACGCAGAGTCGTCAAATAGATAACACCCATTATGCAACATATACCTCTTTCAGCAAGTAGAGTGGATATAAAAAGTCACGATATGTGTACAATTGTACATGCTCGAACCAAACAGTAAAAAGAAAGGTTGTGTTTTTTGCGAAACTCGTATCTGATCTTTTTGTAGGTAACCAATTTTGCAGAAAAACTACGGCAAAAATGTAGATCACCATCTTTTCCGCTGTGAAAGTAGCTTCGTGGAATACACATAGGTGCATTAAAACGTAGTCATTCGCCATTCATTCTTCTTCAATGATATTTTATATGACAAACTATATATATGACTTTACCCTAGTGCCTCATATACGTGCAAATTTCCTCCAGATTTCCTTTCCCATTGTTGCAGCATTTCTCCCTCGAAGGCACACTTTTTCCACTGATATACGATCCTCCATATCTTATATCATATCTATGCCATTTCCTCCTTCCGCTTCTTTCTTTACAATGAAAGTGAGCACATGTATGTAACTAAATAAAGCATTTTGTGATTTCTCTCTCCGCTTTCGCTTTCCTAGGAAAAGACTTTGCTAGAGGCTGTGTGTGTGTTCTCTCCTCGTATGTTTTTACTGAGAGACAAAAACTGCAACTTTATGTACTATGCTCACATAATATTGTTTTTATTCATGGTTCCGTGCACCCTTTTGGTATTGTTGATCATATTTTCTTCCTTGGGAAAAAAATTGCGATACGAGACGGCTGTTATTGTTGTGTTGTTGTGTGTACACAAGGCATCACTAACTTTTTGAACCAATGTGAAGAAATAGTATATATATTTTTCTTGTGGACCTCAAGAAGTGCTCTTTCCCTTCACTTCACATTTCCCCTTTTTTATGCATATTGCGACTTTCACAATATCTTTCCTTTCTCTTGTGTGTATAAACCATTTGCATTGAAGTTGTTATGAATAATTTTCTTCTCACACGAAGTCCCCCGATGGAATATAATAACCACGAATAAATTAGCACCACAGACCACACATTCGCCCTTTCATCGTCTTTCATATCGTCTTCGCAGAAGGAAAAAGCGGATCTCCTACAGAGTCATGCATATAGCGGAGAAAAAGAAGGAGGAAATGCCATCGTAAAAAAATTTCTCTCTCCTTCGTCTGAATGTTTTACATCGTTGGATTTCCTCCGCTTGAGAGATTCGTATTGCGTGTGTAATGTAAAAAGCGAACATGAGTTCCAGCTTGTTGAGTTTGAAAGATATGAAATGTTAACTAAATAAAGTAACAAATGGATTGTAGGGAAAACCATTTCATGGGACTGGTTAAGTGTGTACTACTATAATACTATTCCCCGAACTATTGTGTTTTTTGCGAATTCACCACTTTTCCTAAAATAATATAAACAATGTGTAAAAAATGTTATGTATGCGTGCTGTATACAACCACACACAAAAACATGCACTCTGAATGCTCCATTGCTTTCCAAACACTTGTCCAGAACAAGAGACCAGAAAAAATCTCGCTTTTCATTTTCATATATTTTCTTTCATTTCTCATTTTCTCAATCTTTCAAACAAGAAGAAAAAAATTCTGACTGCTCTTTCCTTGTTTTATTTTTTTCTCTTTCCTCTCTTTCATCGTATTTCCTAGATTACATGACCCACTGCCAACAACGAACCAAAGAGCACACACGAGAGAAGACAATGTGTGTCGGCCTACAAATGGTAAGATGATGGAATTTCATCGTTTTTCTCTCAGTGAGAACAAGACGTCAGGAAAATTTGGTTAACAAGGAATATGCATGTGGCTGTTGTGTACATCCCTTGTTTTTTTCTCTCTCTGCTATTTGCCAGATTGCTGGTTTTGGTTGTGCTGCATGCAATCTTATCAAGTTATTTTTTTCTCTGGTTTGCATTTCAGCTCACTACTACTCGCCCGTCCATTCGACCAAGAGTGGAAAGTAATCTTACTTAGTCAGTGTCTAAAATAAAAACTCTTTGTCTTCTAGGCATCTGAACAATATCATGTGTTGGAGGTTATATACGCAAAAAAGAGCACTTGTTCGCACTTTTTATAAGTTTCTTCATTCTGGCAGCTGTCATTTATCCTTGCCTTGGAGAAATATGATGTGGTGCTCTTTGAACAAGACTGACAGTGATGAAAATAAACAAATGATGGGATTTTCCCCAATTTGCTTAGTTTTTTTCTCTCATATACCAACAACAAAGGTATGGAGAAACAAAAAAATACAAACAGTGTGGAATAAATCATAACTCACTTGGCACGCCATACGTATACACCAAAATCCACTTATACATAAAATCGGAGATATAAATATGTACTTTTATTCTGAAAAAATTGGATGGATCCGGATTCAAAATACTTTTTGTTTCATCAGACCTCATCTTTCTCGCCGAAAGCCGCAAAAGGAAAAGGCAGAAAGTAAGATAAAAATCTAGACTTTGGAGAGCTGATCTTTTTAATTTACAATGCGCAGTCTAGCCAGACTATGCATACAATAGTGTTTGCAAAAAATTCTTTCCAATCTTTTGTAGTATAAAATTAGACAAAGTTTTTCGCTCTTTTTTTAGCACGAACAAAAAAGTTTTGGATGGATACACTTCTTCTACCTTTCTTGGAAGGAAAGTTGGTCAGTCGTCAGTCAGTAAACTTCCTCCTGCCAAAAGCACACACATTTTTTACATTGATAAAAGAGGGACACGCCTGAGATTCCTGCGATTCTTGTGTGTTCACAAAAAGAAATTCTCACACGGTTCAAAAGTTCTTTCGTTATTGGCATTATTAGTAGAGTACACAATCTAAAGTTGCACGTTTTCTATTTAACTTTCAAGAGATGTTGCAACCAGATTTCTTTAGCGGACATTACTCTCTCAAAACGTATGCATCTTCTTCATAGTCTCCTTTCAACGGAAGAAAAGTAGGAAAAATTTCCATGAGGTCGGAATAGGGAAGCAGTTGAGAGATTTGGAAAACACAGATATCCTTTAATATGATCCATTGCTCTTTTTTATGTCGGTTTTAAGCATTTTACAAACCACTTTGCTACTATAAGCATCGTGGACATTTCGTCGTCGTTTGTTCATCCTTCACCAAAGTCGCAACTAAGTGTGTTTTACACATGGATCACACGGACGGAGGACAGCGTTATATATGTAGCAGAAATATTATGAACAGAGATAGGTGCATACATATGTACATTCTTCAGTCAATATGGATATCAGAGAATTTCGCCTTTCTGTGGTATTTGAGACTTGTAAAAACGCAAGCACCTCCTGTCGAGTTTTCAAAATGATTTATGGGATTCATTTCCCTGAATGCCAATAAAATATGGATTTATGAGGGCACTTATATCGGGAGGAAGAAAAAAATCTATCCAATTGCTTTCTGCTCTTTTTCCTCACAATCCCGCTTGCTCCTTCACGCTATACATATTATTATACTATGTACGATTTAGCAAGCAAGGAACCATCACCATAAGTCCCAAAGGGCATTTTTTGCCAACACAGATTTGGCCATTTGCTACTTATTACTACAAGAAGAAAACCTACATATATCACACATCTATCTGTAATAATATTCGCACAAAGTCATAGTGGATACCTTATATACGCAGTATTTTACTTACGTGTGTGGTTCGTTGGAGGCAACTGAACTACAAACTGCCACTGTCACACCATCACCAAACCGCCTTCATCATTGCCTAAATACTTACATTAGCGTAGGCACAAGACATGTGTACTCTGCAAAAAAAAATCTTTTACTTTTATACGCAGATATACATACATAATCCTTTATAGATTCTTCTAAGGAAAGGAATATGTCACTTGGGTTCCTTGGGTGCTGCTGGCAAGACCTATTAACGGCGCATATCCAGATTTGCTCGTGTGGAAGTATGAATGAAAGGAGTTGAGAAAAGGAAGTAAAAATTTGTGAAACTAGCAACTTCATATATATCTGGTTTAATCCTCATATTACAGATTCATCCTCATCCCCATCATCATACATCGTCACACACTCATCCTCTCTTTTCTGCTTGGATTGCATTCATTTGGGCGAGACGGAATTCTGCCCATAAATTTCCAACTAGTGTTCTGCATAGAGTGTTTTCAATTGCGGAACGGAGCGAGAAGAAGGCGAGTTTTGTGGAAAAGAGGAGAGAGAGAAATTAATGGGAAAATGTTGGGACAGTAAAAAGGTATATCTCTTTTTTGGCAAGTTGAAATGTGCGAAAAAGGTAGGTCAACCCAAAAGTGTGTGTGTTTTTTGTTCGTTCAGGTATGTCAAACCCCTCTCATGAAGAATATGAGTCAAAAGTCAAGAATGCTTTATGGTGTGTACATGCTGATATTATGTTACGAAAAGTTTCGCTTGATCTACATTCTATTGCTCCTCTCGTCCTCTCCTCTCAATCCTCCTCATCGTTCTCTCTCTCTCTCTCTCGAAGCTGGAAAAGAAGAATGATGGCTTGGGTTAGGTGCACTCCACACTTGAAGCCCTAAACCTCTGCTGAGATAATGGTGAGGCAGTTTTACTACATTGTGCCTCCTTCGAAGCACCTTTCTAAAGGGAAAGTGAAGGGAGGAGGAAGAAGAAGATGCAGCACAAGATCCGTGAAGAAATCCTTTCCTGCTGGCACCTTTTGTGTTGTAACAAGGGGAAAAAATTCAAGTTGCGAAATGAACTATAAAAGAAAATCACGATCCATGTCGTGTCATCCTTCGTTTGCTCATGCCTTCGTAAAACTTTAATTTCACTTGAAAACTCATTCATGAGTGTACTTGCTACATATATTTTTTCCAAGTAAATAATAGGCTGGCCAATTTGATGCGCATCAAAAAAACAACCTCAGACAAGAGTTTTCCACTTAAGTGTTTAGTTTACTATGATTATGTGACGCCCACACAGTATACACACTAAAAATGACTGAGCACGGCTAAACACAAGGTAAATAGTAGTTTTGCGAGAGGAAATCCCTCTATGCAGACATAATAACGCCAAGAATTTTAAACACCTCTTTTTCCCTTACATCATGTTTGTCTTTGGGTACTTATATGTTTCTTGAAGCAGACAACAAGACAAATATTATCCTGGACACAGCGGTGCAGTATATGTCTTACTCATGGGGGCATATTAACTAGCATCATAAAACTGTTAAGGCATCACGTAAATGAGGAAGAAAATAAAAAATAAACAGTATAATAAGGCATGTCGTCTGCATAAACATCAGTATCAAAATAAAGGTTTCAATGTGCTAAAGTATGCACACATGTAAAACACACACATAATCCTGTTTTAATTCGTGCATAACATACTTCTTAAATCATCGTTACAAGTACGTTTAAGTCGCTTTCCTACATGAAAATCGAACATTAGAATTGCACATGCACAATATGTTTACGACTACTCGGATTTTATATCTGACCAAATTATTTAAGTGTAATGATGATTCCTGATGGTCTAGTTCAGCTAGTTAGTAAGTCAACATTTCATTTCTTGTCTCTTGATTCGTGTGCGTAGTCAAAATGTCAAAATCACGCCTTCATATCTAAACAACATCTATTTTCGAAGAACCATGAACACCTTCAACAGGGGATTAAAATCTTTTAGATAAAAATGGTTCTTGCCAAAAATGCAGTATACTTAAAATGAAGCACGGAGTGAGTCACATAAATGTTCTAAGTAAATAGTGCATTAAATGAACATAGGAAAGTTTCCCAATCATATACTTAAAAGTTCCTCTGCCCTTCACGTTTTCAAGTAACATTCAAGTTTAAGTAACATCCGTATTAGTACGTTATCACATTGACGGTTCTATAGCACCAAACTAGTGCGTTACATTTTATAGTATAGAATATTTAAGGACATACTATATAGTATCATCAAAGCTTCAAAAGTCAATTTCTTTAACAACTCTTGTCTTCTCAATGGGGGTCTCCTATTGCCATTCAGAATTTGTGAACACAAAGAGTCTCCAAAACAGGCATATTAAAGTTTCCTCTCTCCAAACCTAACAGCGTTACTTTCAACGGCCGTGAAAAAATCCATGGTGCACACTAATACCATGTATCGGAATGCATGATTCAGTGAAGAGAGGAACAGTAGTAAACGAAAAGTCAACTACGATCAATTTTGCATAGGAATTGTCATTGCTAATTCCAGTCTACTCCCTGATCTATACTTCCAATTAAGGTTTGTAACCACAAGAAACCCGTGCTGTAATAAGGAGCCTTGATCATGCCATTTCTTACCTGTGCTATGCACTAGACTCTAGCCTCTCTTCTGACTGCCAAGAGGTTTACATTGGAGCCTTCATGAAGCAGTTATTATTGCCTATTGACTTTTTTAGTATGATTTCCGTTACCACATATACCGTACTCAAACGACGTCTCCACGTCCGTTCCAAGCTGTGTTTTTGGCTTCAACTCTCGAACTCATCCTCTTCCCTTTTCCCGTCGGTCGGCACCCTGTTGTGTTCACATTAGCTTTCCCTGTACTTGTAACGAAGTTTTTATACGTTGTTGCACGTTGCCCATCAACATAATATCTAACCATCCAAATAAAACAGAAACGTTGGCTGCATCACCTGCATCCGAAGTTTTCTTGTCACCAATGTTCACCAGGGTTTTGACCCCTTCTGAAAACCTCAAGTAAAGGTATAAATGTTCCAAGTTTCCTTGAATCTTCTCTGATAGAGAGCCCCTTTCCGGACATATTTCCAGTAATCCGGTGATTTTGCAAAGTCAAAATTCGCATATGTAAAAGCAAGTGCATATATGCAAAGCCTGCAGATGTGTTTGAGAAACAATGTACTGATAACAGTGTACGCGATAGTTTTCTTTCGTTTCAGGCCAGACAACCATGAACTCGTTACGCTCGATCATGATCTTAGCACCATCTTATGCATATTATAGTATTCCTTGAGCCATTCAGTTCGCAGGTAGCTTCCAGCAGATAAAATGGGATGTTTGTAATTTTATCGGCTATTTGAAGTTAGTGGTCTATCGTTGCCACAAACTCAATTCGCTATATGCTACATGAGTTCCGCTCTATATGTGCACATTTTCGCAGTAGTTTCAGTCAGTCAGGGTTACTACTTATCAACTTATCTTGTGAATAGTACTTGATGTTGATATAACCGATCGGAGAAATAGAAAGAGTTTATTCACCGAGCTGATATTGGTTAGAAGCTAGAATGTCTACCATCCATATTTTTATACACGTATTTATATTGGCTCTATGTTTGTTTGACATGAGATGAGGGGTCAAATTAGTAGAACATGATGTTTCAGTGTGAGAAAGAATCTAATATTGCCAATTGCCATATTTACGTCCCCGAGAAAATTGTACAAGAAAAAAAACCAGCGCTAGCTTTTCCACTTTTATGATCAAATTTAGAGCGTGCGTTTTACTGAACGCAATTTCGCTAACGATTTGCAGTTTGACTTTTGTTAGCGCACTCTAAGAAAACGTATTCGAACGAAAAGAATTATTTGATGTGTCTGTGTTGTATAAGTGGGTTTCCCATTATCTCATCACATCACATCTAATCGCGAGTATTCTGCTTAATTTATTAGCTCCCTTTTAGCTCAACTATACGGAGCATATCGTGAGCAAACGAGTTAGAGGTGCATTTTTCACTTTCATTTCCCAAGGAAAAAACACACAACTGCAAATTCACTTCTCTTAAGTAGTAGCTACATCGAGTAAATAACAGTTTAGCCAAGACATGAAAAAAGTGTTCCATGAAGAAGAAGACTTTGAGGGAAATGGGATGAGAAGAGACGTAGGTAATCTACTGTAAAACCCATACAATTTACGAATCATCTCCTCACAAATTGCAACTCTGTCTTAGCTTCACTACTCTTGTTCACTAAACCGATTATTGGCAAGTCTTGTTCACAAAATATCATCATCATCATCTCTCCTCTCTGTCCTGAGTGAGTTTTCAGGCAGGAGGAGAAGCACATACACAAACATTTAAGTCATCAGTTGCAAAACGTTCTGTCACGCTCACGCATGTGTTACAATAATAACAGCAGCTGCTGTTAATATACCAAAATGTACATTTGGTACGTAGAAAAAAATGGCAACATCATCAGTCAGTTAGAGAAGAGGGCTCTATGGCGTTTCTTTCTTTGAATAAATCACAAGAGTGGCAAATGGTTCCAATTTTCCGAGTTTAATGATAATGACACCACTTTCCGTTTCATTCAACATTTCCTAATTCACTTTTGAAGGGGCTGCTATATGTGTTATAGTGTATGTTGTTACGTATCTCAATTTGCTATTAAACCGTATTTTTCATTCTGCGTGGGAAATTGCATAAACCATAAACTGGGAACGACATACATATATCTCAATAATAGGAACAAACGAGCATAAACCGTTGGATATACTTTTAAACTAGGGTTTTGCATTAACCTCAATTCCGTACCTCCAGCAAAAATTACTGCCTAACAAACAAAGTATAATGATTTTTCCCAAGTGGCTACTCACAATTTGGCATCTATTACTGAGCATATGAAGTAATACAAAATTGCATATGTGTGGGAACGGGAACAAAATAAATGAATCAGCAAAGCACGACCAGTCACTGTCGTTTTCTATGTCACTCGAGCATAATTCACTTTTTCCTCTCCTCCATCACACAGCCAATTTAATCGGCCATTCTCCAATTTCAAGATAAACATTTTTTTCTTCCGAAGAAGAAGTGAGTCAGCACAACAACAACGGTATCAATACGGTGCCAATAATGTGAAGCCTATTAACACAATGCCTCTCGTACGTGCCTCAGACGTGCTCTTGTGAAGCATCTGGGCCATTTCACCTGCCATGTCCATTGCCACGTTTTTTTGTGCGAAATTGATTTAGCATGATGTAATTAGCTACTAAGAATTCGCAGTTTGCACTCCATTTTCCCCTTGTCACATCACTTAATTTATACTCAATGCACAGCGAGTAACAACAATATCTTGTGCATATTTTGTATGCATTGTAAAACTACGAAGGATAAATCTCTTTTCATTCAAACATGGCGATTTAATTTAACTTCTGACTGAATAAGAAAAAAAATGTTTTTCATTTCGTGCAGTCTTTTAGTCTCCTCATCAGACAACAAAAACGACAAAAACTTTCGCTCAAAGTCAACAATCTTTTTTACACAAAATTTACCACTTTCGCGTGTATATTGTCATTGAGAAGAGTGTAAAAAGACCGAGGGTTAATTTTCTTCAAGGTCGTTCCTTCGGCATGGCCGTTTTAGGAAGAAATATCATCATCATAATCAGAAGAAAAATTTGATGTAAGCAAATTAAAGGGAACTTGAGGAACATTTTTTGATGATGACGATAAAAAAATGATTTTCATGATGATACAATGACAGTGCATTTATGACGATGACATCCATATACAAATCGTTCGTAGGTCGTTCTTTGAGTCCGTAATATGGTAGCAATCAAACAAGTTAAGACAAGTCTTTACAGTTTCAGTTATGCAAAAAAGCTCCTTTTTGTCTGCTGACAATGTGCAACTCTCAAATTTCAAGTGAGCCTCAATCTGTCTGAATGATGCTGATTGTGCGTAAGATTTCGTAAGAATTTTTTTCCAATGAAAATGAAATAGTTCAACCATGCACAAGTCTATACTATAACAGAGATGATTTTGATTCGTCTTGATCTTGAGTTTTCGTGAATAAAAATTGAATTCACACTGACGCTATTATTATTATGTTACTATTATTTATTGATTGAGTCTCTTGTTATACGCATTTACTTGTTAATACAGGTGGCAATTCGCTTTTTTGCATAACGGCTAAAGTACACGCATAATGAGATTAGTTATTTTGATTCTTGGTTGAGGTTTTTTGGCTTTACTTTTCGCTAGTCAGTCACACACAAGTGGATGGATGCATTCCATTGACCAAATAAAGAGTGCAAACTTTACCGTGAATCAGATTTCAGTTGTAAATTGTGACTGGGACTTTTAATGAGAGATGCTATTTGCAAAATTTAAGGTGTTATTGTACTGTAGCAGGCAGCTATATTATGTGTCACTATTAGTCAGTGAAAACTCGCATGTGAATATCTGCACCTTCGCAAAAGTACCTTTCATTTTCATATGGCTGAACTTGAGGTATATACGATTATACGAAGCACCTCCGTGCACTTTTCGTAATCATCAGTCAAACAGGGCATTGTTTATGATTGCCCCTGTCTCCTTTCATACTGAAAATTGCAATGATCATTTCTCTCTCTCTCTCTTCTGACCACTGTACTACGCACAAAGTGATAATGCCACAATATATCGCCTAAAAGATCATACTTTTCTGCATCCATCCCTCATAAAAAATAATTTTTCTTTCGTTGCAGCAGCCTCATAATTTATTCGATCCCACTGAGCTACTGGCATATTTATACTAATACAATTTTACCACTTCACATTTATACCTTTATTTTCGACACAAGTGGTAAGTATTCTTATTACGATGAAATCCCTCAGGGTAAAAAGTGCTACATGATTACTGATTATATATTTCAAATGAAAAAAAACAAGCTTGAAACGAAAAGACCAGAGACGATTTTATTTACACACCTCATGAGTGGCAGCTTTCTTAACGTCAACTGTATGATTGCAATATTTGCAACGGGTATAATCTGTAACGAAATGTCGATCTAATTTAACCGTTTGCTAAACCCTTTTCCTTTCAAGTGTTTATAACAATAGCCAGGAGCAATATCAAGTGGCTACCACCACCACCACCTTAATAAAGCCTTTAACAAACAGTAAAATACAAAAGCTCTCCCTGCTCCACTCATACGCACACCATTATTCTTGATTTGAAAAGAAAAAATGCGATAAAGAAGTAGTAATAAATGAGGGCTAATAATGACAAGCTGCGAATCAAATGTGCAAAATAAAAGCCTCTTTTACCGACACTGACACTTTTAAACTGTCATGTCACACATACGCTATATGGCTATATGAATATATGTGTGTTGTTGATCAGTTTGTTTTTATAACATTTTTGCACAGGTAATATATACAGAAGATTGAAAATGTTTGAGTCATCATGGTCAATTATATTAAAGTAGAGAGAGAAGAGCAGTAACATACATATTCTATAAAGGAGTGAATATCAAAGTTGGAATGTGACCTCACCTTAAGTAAAATTCGTTGTTTGCAATGATCCAATATTTTAGAATTTTTATTTGCATAATGGAAGCTCTAGAGAAATATAAGTTTGTGGGCTACTCCTGTTATCTCTCTCCGCAGGGTATCAAACTCGTCGATAACGACAGTTAATAATGTCGATACGTAAAAATACGTAAAAATCAATCAGCGGTTGCCAAATGACATGCGAAAAAAGGCAAAGTGTGCGACATATTGTGGAGTGGATGATTTTGTGGAGCAACCTGCATTAAATTAAGTGTGGCTTGTCTAAACAAACCCGGTTGCGCAATCGTAAAAAAACGTTATATTGCATTACTTTACATGGGCCATCACTATCAGTAGCCACATACAATTTTCAACTTGATCGTCATTTTTTTTATTCCCAGTTGCAGATTTGTAATTCAATATTAAATAAAAAACAAAGCAGCAGCAGCATATAAAGCTTGTTATGTTGGTGTGGTCAATTGAATGTCTTATATATTTGGTCGTTGATCTCGATTCTCTATTTCCTTTGTCGGCATATCTCTCCCATGATCATGAAAATCCTGCTTGTAACTTGTAAGACTTTGTAGTGAATGATAGATAAATTACATATAAATAGTTCAACTTTTTATACCACCCCGACGACAATGACAAGAGGCGTACAGTTGCAATAAGTTGCACACTAAAAATGCACTCCTGACCGATTGGCAACCAGACTTGATCAGACCAACAATAATTAGTTTGTGCAAAGAGATGTTTATGGGAAGTTTGTATTGACGATTTGTGAAAAAAAGCAGAGGTAGACACATATACAAGAATTCAATCAATCACTTGTCTCAGCTCTTTATTAGAACTGATTTGTTTAAATATTGTCTTGTGAAATACACAATTTAACAGAACAACTCGATTTTGTCACAATAAATAACGGACATTTATGCTGATTAATGCCAAATTGTTTTGTAACATTGTAAACTGTGGAGCTATATTTGGGCTGATAGTGAATGGCCACCCAAATGTGTCACTGAAATTATTGCTACTGCCGCCTTCAATGAAAACAATGATGTTGAATGAGAGAACAAGGATCTATGATCATAACTACTTTTAGGTACATGAGTTTGCCGGATTTACAGTTGTTATATTTATTTGGTGGTGGTAGAATTTTTTTTCCATTTCAAAATTGATCAACCCAACTGATAGGTTACTTTTGGGCAGATTGAGGAAGCCGACTTGTAAATTGGCTCTGCACGATTAAATGATCGTATTGATCCTTGCTGTAATAAAAAGACTGCAGGCTGTTTGTTTTAATCTCTTTAAATAAACAATATTCTCTCTGAAGACTTCCATAATTCTCAATAAACCTTCTGGGCTATTTGCTACCTTGAACATTTTATGCATATTTTTTTCATAGCCATACCTTCCGCAGTTCCGTTTTTACTAGCTTGCCCAGCGGGGAGTTAATAATTTGGATTTTATTGTTAGCAGATTCAGAATGTGGTTATCTATTTTTAATTAATCCAATCCAACAAAATGATTGTTGTGCTTACATTGCGTCGCTTCACTACTTACCTACTGCTTCAGTTCCCCCTAAGAAAGGTTTTGATTGACTAACGGTTTCTAACTATTGAGTATTGAAATAGTTAAAGCGTGAAATTACTTTTGTCTTCAAGAACATCAGGGTGGTCTGTAATCTGTAATAGCTAAAGTCATAAACTCGCAAACTTGTTTTAATTGACAAAACCATCTAAATACCTAGATTTATGAGACATCGTCATATTCTCATGAACATCTCCGGAGAATCCAGAAACATGACACCTTTTTTGTTGTTGCCCCATATATATTTGTGCTTCACCCACCACTCAATAAAAGGTTATTTGCTACTGATTACGCCGTTTGAAAATTTTGAAAATGACAACGAAAATTAAATCCTGTAACAGGTAAAGCAAGCTTTTCTGACGGGTTGAAAATGACACACGCAAATTAAGTTACAGTGAAACATGTAGAGAAGGTTCAAAGTTTGTCGCGTCTCTAACATTGGCTTTGTTCGCCTTATACTCTCCTTGTCTATATGGGGTGCCGCGGCGGTAGTAGTTGCTCTAATTCAATTTAATTGGAAAGTGTGACTGACAGTTCGGGTTAACTTGAAAATTCTGCTGTTGATGATTGCTCGATGACCAACTTACATTTAGAAAATTCGGATGACACGGTGAAGCTTTCTGCTTTTAGGCAACATAACCCCCATTGTATATGTAACCCTAAACCTAAAATTTAGATGAGTTTGAAGTTGTTTGATGCGATCGAAGCTGCGTTATACTGCGTAGCACGACGAACGAATATCAGTGGAATTTCCTTAACAGACAGAAGGTGTCATACAAATTTAATTAGACTCCAAATCATCAGCGAACGTATGGACGCAGTATATAGAGAATAGATCAGCCCTAACGATGTATCTCGGGCTACTCGGGCACATCCTGAAATATGAATGCTTTCATCAAGTGGGCAAAAACAAAAACATGCCATTGTGGTGGTCATCAAGTTGACGAACGTGAAATGCGTAATGATGACGTGATGACATTAATTATAGCAATCACCCAAAGGCAGACGTTGACAGTGTAGGCATCTCAAAAAGCGTGCTAAAAACTACTGGAATTGATAAACAAAGTCGAGCATTTTTCCTTCTTTTGACATTCACATTCAAGTAAAAATGCTGAATATGACGATGTATAAGACATAAGTTAAGATTGAAGATAACATCAGGATGACTAGACCATGGGTGTGGTCAAAAAATTCTAACCAGAGGTAGTAGGTACGCTCAACATTATATACCGTTTGCAGTCTGGCTGAATTTCACGATGGATATCTATCGTCAAAAGCATGTTGAAAAAATTCATAGCAATTTCCTTCTGAAAGTCGTATACACAACGGATCATAAACGCACGGGAAAATAATAAAACATTTCTTCTTGCTCAAATGAAAAAATGAAGACACACTTGATTAGAAAAATGGGATTTTAGTGCATAAAAAGTCGGAGGAATGTAACGAATCCATTAAGTAACAACCTGTTCAAAAATCATAACGTTGATGAAGTTCATAAAAGTTTGTCCTGAGGAGAAACGAACAACATATCTCAAGCGGACCAAATAAAAAAAACAACACGCACGCCAGAAGTTGATACCGACATCGGATGGAAAATGGAACGCGTATAAAATGTTGATAGCGTGTGAGTCTGAAAGAAGTATCGAAGATTGACAGTCTCCTGATCCATATCAATTTTTTATTAATCTTCAGCAGTCAGATTCCCTTTCTTTCTGTCAGCCGCCGTAACCCTTTCTGTCTCCTTCGCCTTCAACTGCCACGTCTTCACTTCATTTGAAATAATACCGCATAAAAAATTGGTTTAGCAATTGTACTCTCAAGTAACACAACATAAACATTAAAAAGTTTCCTAACTTGTTTTCTTCTTCCATCTCCGCGTCCGCACTAGCTGAATATGCATGTATGTACTTATGTACCTATCTCACCGCTCCTACTTTATTGTCAACTTTTGATGAAAATGGATAAAGTTCTCGCTGCTATACAGGGAAGAAAATGGGAATAGAAAATGATGACAGTTGAAGGCTATGATGAAGAGAAGAAGGCTTAAACACAAAAGTTAAAAATGGCAGAGAGGTTTTTTCCACTTTGACTTTCATGAAGTGTTATTACCGCTACTTATTACTATTCCATTTTAATTTTAACGATGATGATGATGACTGTGACGTATTATGGGCGACGACTCGCTTCCTTTATGTGCACACGTTATAGTATTATTATTATGGTTTTATGTGTGAATGAACATCGCGAAAGTTTATTTAAGCCATTTAAAGATATAGGTACTCATATATAGTCGCATTTTTCTTTATGGACTTGTAGGCATGTGTGACACTTTATCCCTTTTTATTGCAATTATTGTCATTTCACTTGAAGGATTATTGCCTGTGCGTGATACAGTTTGAGTACATGTATGGATGGATATTTATTTCGAAGTGAAGAAAAAAACAAGATCATTATTTGTTTTTTGTGCTCCATTTCGTTCTTGTGAGAGAATTAAAAGCTTTTTATATGCACAGAGAAAAGAAAATGAATGAGTGTGTCCCATGTGTAGTATATATTCCATTCTGATGATGGCTATGTCGTCTTACCATCTTCTTGACTTGTGTGTGACAGTGAGAGGAGTATTGCGACGGACGCGGACTCATGAGTTGTGTCCGTGGTACAAAAATGAAGTACCTTTTACAGATATCATTGTCTCTTTTTATGTCCGCATAGCATCTGTCTTGAATGAAGTGTCTTTTTTGCTCTTTATTCGCCACTTGAGAGACACCTTTTGTGATGAGAGTTGTTAAATTTGTGTTAAAAGTAAATGCGTCTCAAAAAAGGCACACGTACGTAGTTCGTAGTATGTGCATATATGAATGAAACTAAAACACTTTCATAGTTTTATAGTATTGCTTGAGAACTAATCTCAAACATTTTCAAGGAAATTTTCATTTACTTCACTACCATTTCCACTTGATGTGCTCTACATAATTTTTTACCATTTTTTATTCTTGCTAAAAGCTTCGTAGAAAGGATGAAAAGAGGAGCTATGCTATAAAGGCTCGACACTATAGATCCCATCGGGATTGTTGAAAAAGTTTTTTTTTCATTTTACTAATTGATAACGATATTACCGTACGGTTTACTCGGAGTTTTTCATTTCATGTGTGACTTGAGAACTTGTGTTGGTATTTTGAAGCTACAAGCACAACCAGCATTTCACATCATACTCCAATTCCACTCCAGAGAAGCATCAAGTAAATTGAATTTATGTACCTGTGCCAAGTTCATATGTATTTGTGACTCAAGCTCAAGCCATGCGATGATATCTTTTTCGCGAGAAAATGGAAATGCAAAGTCGTAGCGAGAAATTAAAAATCCTATGACTGTCAAAAATTATTACGTTTGGGTATTTCAGGACCTTACAAATGTAGGAGAAATAATGTAGTATGCTTCACATTGAAATCTGCATTTATCAACATTCGAAGGCAAGATCTATGTTTTACTGGTGGCAGAAACAAGAATTAAAAAATTTCTGACGGCGTTACACAAACCAAAGAGCACGTCGACGACAATCTTGAAATGAAGTTGAAGCAGACGTCTCAGAAGAATTAATGGATGAGGAATATATATATATATATATATATATATCCGTGGAGGTACACATGTCGTACATTCATGCTCTCTGCAGAAGTATGCAATATTGAATGTCCAACGAAGCGAATCATACAAGCATGACATTGGAAATTCACAGACATGTTAACTTGCTAACCATAATACAAGTTTTTCCAAGAAAATTTCTCAAAGAGGTGAGAGAAAAATGCACGTACTTAGAGAAACTATATTCATAGTTTATACGCTGGCGCACCACACCACACGCGGCATAAACCATTCATTCCACTTGAGCTCTGTTAAAAAGGGCAATTTTCATGTGAGAAGTGGCCGAATAATGAAAGTGAATAGTCATCACTTTTTCATTTTGATTACTTCCAAAGTAGCAACCGCAGCCCGGTTAAAATTGTCTAATGCCCTATTAATATGCAATGACGTATAATGAACTACCTCTGCGACTACACGCAGCTACTGGTGTACGCGACGCACTCTTCTTTTCCCCAAAAGAAGAAAACTTTTATGCCATATTATGCACCAAATTCCATGCATGCAGGTAGACCATGTGTAGTGTGTAAGTCTTCTATTTCATTGTAACATGACCGGCAGGCAGGAGCAGACACTCGAGTGGTAAAAGTGGAATGAAGGAAGCTTATAAGTAGCAAGCATTTAAGCATAAAATTAAAGGATCCAAAGAAGTGGAGAAACCTGAGAAGGTCTTTTTAAGCACATTATTATTTTGAGGGTATGTGCACATCCAACTCCTCTCGACGATGCAACTTTAATAAGAATTATGGTGTGGTATGTGTGGAGTACATATGCTCTTCATATATGCATAATCAATGGAGTCTGGAGAAATTGCACGGGTGCATGCAGCAGTCAACAGCAGTTACAAAAGGAAAAAAAGCTTATGGTGAATTGAAAAAGTACTTGAGCTTCTCACTAAAATCCCGAAGAATATAGGTGTAGCTCTTCAAGAAAGAGGATGACGAATAAGTCTGGTAACCAGAAGCGTCTTGACATCCAATGATCCAAACAATATGCACATGACATGAGACATCAAAAAATGCGTGTCGTGTACATTTTTCATTTACATCCACAGAAAGGAAGAGTTGCTCATTTAAAACCTGTAGTGGTTATCAACATAATTGAGTTCTTCGTACATATTCAGCTTCCGTGTGTCGCTAATTTTGCTCAAGTGTCCAAGTTCTTTTGAAAAATATTCCCAGAATTCTATACAATGTCAAAATTACCTAATTCATCGCATATCGTTCATCTCAACTCAGATTTTTGAACGCAAATGTCTCCTCTAACAGTTCAGCATTTTTAAAAGCCAAGTTCATGATTTCATCAATAAATGAGAAGAGGAGTTGAGAAACATTTATGGTGGATGCCTACATTCGTTAACTTTCACTGTCGGTGACGACTTGTCATTTTATTTTGCATGAGAATGTTGAAATCGCTTTTATTCCCTCATCAACTTCAATCCAATAAAATGAACTAAAAACAGTATAAACTGTTAACAAAGATCCACTTGCAAGACTATATTATATACTGCATTCTAGTCGTTCCTCGTAAACTCTGTACGTATTTCTCATTCTCCACTTAGTCCATGGTGAAACGAAAGAAACCTAAAACTTGTAATATTTTATGTGAAACATTATTTCTCTCTGCTCCTTCTTCTTCTTGCAAGTTTGAGGAGTTTTCTTTTGTTCAAGTTCATAAGCAGATGGATTGGAGGGAGTAAAATGTATCTAAGTGGTGAGGGCCAACAGGCAAAAACAAGATACAATGAAATAATGCTTAAATGTATTATGCAAAAGGATTAGAGATGCGGAGACAATGACTGTGTGTGTGAAGACTCATTATGCGAAAAAATTATTTCCCATTACATGAAATGTCTTTGAGGGAAAAGTTTTAGGTTTAGGACAGTGTTGAAGAAGAAATAAGTTGTATGGTGGTGGTTTGAATCCATCTTTTTTGCTTCTTCAAGCTTCCAAAACATTTCCCCCCTTTCAGCAAGATTTTTGTACTTTGAAAAGCTCGTGTATTTTCTCCTTTTCATTCTTTATGAAGGAGAACCACGAAGCAATTTCTTTCTTTTTCCTCCTTTCCATTGATTGCACTTCTGGGAACAGCCACTACACCATACCACCACCGCCACCACTGTGTGAAGCTTTATATATATGCCCTCCTCAAACTTGCTCCTTCTTCTCCTCCTTTCCTCGCTGACCATCAAAAGCGGTCATTGTGCTTTAAAAAGTCCTTATAATTCTTAAATTATTAAAGAGTTCAGCTCTCTGCTGGAAAAGTTTTCCTCTCAAGTTTATTCGATTTACGAGGGAAGAAGTACTACGCACTCTACCCCCTCTCTCTGTCAGTCACTTGCAATAAGTAATTCCTCAGAAATTTCCTCAAACTTTGAAATATTGAAATGGTAGTAGGCTTAGCGGAGAATAATGGACTGCGGAAGAAAGAGCGAGAGAGAGAGTTGAATTTTAGCATTCTAAACTTATATTGCGTACATACATGAAATAGGATACGTATAAACCCCATTCACATCAACAGACTCAGAATATATAAGACTTGTGTATATCACCTCTCACTTTTTCAAGCTAATGGCAAGTCTCATGAAGAATAACTAAAGAAAGGGCGAAACCTCGCTTCACTGGTCTGGTTAATAATAAAACGGGCGCGAGGAGAAGAGGAAATAAAGGGAAAGAAGCCGAAAAGCACGCAATAATGCAGTTCATTTGATACGCAGTCACCAAGTAAAAAGTCTTGTGAAACTACAACTTTGCCGAAATTTCAGAGACTCATTCTTTCTCGGTTCTCAGCTACGCCGTGATCTATAAGAAGTGCATTAGTCTCCAAGAGAAGGAAAGCCAAGATAGTCCTTTTTGCTTCCTTCGCATCGGATACATCACTTCACGGGGAAAAATTTACCTCGATATTCAATCCTCCTTTCTTCTTCGATTTGATCATTTAAACCCGATGGTAAAAACAGTTAATCTCTTCTACAGAAAAAGGTTAGCGGAACAGGAGCAAAAAACCATTGAAAAGCTCTCCGGCTTAAATACATTTGAGTGTATACTTCCAGACAATAAATGGAGTAGTAATAATTATAAATAAATTGCAATTAAAGGAACACGTATGAAGTCAGCCGGACAACGACCAGAGAGGTATCCATACTCTTAACGAGGCCCAAGAGCCTTTTATCTCTATCCTCTCGTCAGGGCTTAAGTAAGTAGGCGGATCAAAGTTTTGATCGAACTGTCGAAGAATACGGAAATAAATGAAAATGAATGACCAAAACGCATTGTTTTGCGATATGGTTTCCTACTACGAATAAGAGTTCCAGTTCCACGCTACCGCACTCGACCAGGCCGAGTGAACCATGCGCTCCTTCTCGTTGTGATATGATTAGCGTGTAGTAGTACGGAAAGAGATAAATGTTGGTGTCATAAAGCTCAAGACACTTCGGGAAACACCTACTCTTCCAGTGTGATACATGAGCTTGGAAATGAGCATGTTAAGCAGCGGAGTGGATACTATGTATATATTCCTTTCAGAATCCAGGCTCTTTTGTTTCTGACGATGAGTGCAATCATGAGGATAAGATGAGAGAAATGGTGAGTTCCCCTTCTCTTAAAGGTACCGCAACGTGAGAGTGTACTTATAACTTTGGAGTAATTTTCAGATTTGTGCATGAATGGGAAGTTCTCTTACTGACGTTATTGAGAAAGTATTGGGGAAAGATAAACCTTATGAACTCTTAAAGAGGGAATATAGGTGCAAAAGGATACCCTTGAAATTGAACGAAGTGGGCAAAGGACTACTTTCAGTCTCGTCACGATAAGCTCATACCCTTTAAAATACTTTTTTTAAGGATTTTTACTTTCACAGTTCTCTAAATTCTTCCTTAGCAAATGAACATTGAAACTCTCACAAATGCTTTATTATATACGGTCTGCTATGCTTATGCTACACACACCTTTCTTAAAACGACTTACATTACTTTTTTAAATAGAAATATGTTGGGTGCCTTGAGCTGTTTGGGTTGTGCAATGTGTGCATTGCATACTTCGAAGGAAGCCACAGAGTCCTTTCCCTCTCTCTCCAAGTTCATTTCATCAAGATGAGGTAGTGGCGGAACTGTGTAGGCGTGTTCAAGTAATTTATTTCTGTATTCCAGAAATACAAAAGAATATTTTTGTAGTAGGATGGTCAGAGAAAAAATATATACATTTGAAGAAGATGATGATGATGCGAGTAATACACTTGGTCCCTTTATCTTTCCATTTTATTTATTCGTTGGATAACACCCACCCCATTTCATTTGGTTACACACAGGAGGAGGAAACCTTCCATGCCTCTCTGTAAACTAACCTAGTTTTATGAGATTGTGCGTAATAACAAAAAGAGCCCATCCATATATTTCCAGAGTTTTTTTAACCAGGCGTTTGAAATACATTCTCTAATTTTGTAAAAAAAGCGTCGGAGTGTTTAATGGAGAAAAGAGCACAGTGTGTGAAATTGTGAGCACACATATATTTCCAGAATTAATCAAGCTCAGGGAACGGCGTTATGTCTTTTTGGGAAGTTTTTTTTCATAATGATTTCATATCATGATGCTAAACCTACTTACTTGTGCTCAGGAAGATTTCTGAAACAGATTGTAGACGAATTTGAGGCTCATTACTCATAATCAAGAGGATATTTTTGGGACAAATGGGAGGATTTTAATTTTTTCCTAAATCTAACTACAGATTCTCTGTGGAAGACAAAAATAAGTTTAAAAAAATATTGTACAAGCATGTCATGTTTTTTCGGGGTGTGTTATGAGCTTTTCCATTTGTTACTTTAAAATGACTAGTTTCCTGTGACTCTGAACCGAATTTCCGCTGATGCATCTGCCACTTTTTTTCTTGAGTAAACACAAACCGACAATGTTTTGGGGAAATTCAGTTCATATTTATTTCAGTAATGTTCATATCATGTCATCCTCTCACTGAAAGTCATTGTAAGATAAAATTATAAGAAATTCGTACTATAACTCAACATTCAAGCGTTATTTCTTCGTTTCTGCGATGGACTTCAGGGATTCATTTTTTTGCATATAAATATCTCTGCTTTTTTAAAAATCTTGTATGCGAATAGTTTTCCGGAGAGGAATGACCTGTGTCTCGTCAATCGAAATAGTGATCATTTTGACATTGATCGCATCTTCAAGCTCGAGCTGATTCCTCTGAAGACTCCGCAACACAATGTTCGCATCAATAATATTCTTATTGATTTTGGTCATCTGCTCTGTATTATCTTCAATCTCCCGGATGAGCCTCAGCGTAACAGGATCTCTGTGAACAAAGAGAAAGCACGCACAAAATACTTTTTTTTATATACACGTGCGGCAGAAAAAATAGAATTGAGGAAAAATGTAAGCAAAAAATCAATTGAAATCTAATCAAATCCAACATTCGTAGTCTCTACTCTACAACGTACACAATACATATGTGCTTCGCGCCATCATGTTAGCATATAGGATTTTGACATCGATCAGTTCATTCAATCGAGAAAAATCAAGATCAAAGTAATCAAATTTCTCGAGAAAAATCGTGAACGAGCTGCTGTATATCTTGCTTCAAACGTTCAAACTCAGTGATAAAAGCTAGGGAATTTGGCAAAGATTACATGAAAATGAATTGGATATCAGCAGACATTCTATATAGTTTCTAGAGAGAGTCCATATTTCTTGGAAAAAAATTTCATCACACAAGGAAGTGCTCACATTTGCGGCATCTTTCTAGTCTCGTAAAACAACTGCAATATGTCATATTTAAGAAGATGGGAGGTCATCGATGAACAAATGTTTACTGACAACCTCCATAGATAAAAACATACACAGTATCTCAAAATCATGGAACACTTTTTCAGTAAAAAACATAAAGTATACGCTTCATAAAAGTTTTTCTCAACACTTCCGCCTTCATATCGCTCCCCTCATTTGAAACGTTGCAGATTCATATTTAATATTATTACAAAAGCAAGCCGGTATGGATTTGAGCTAAAGCCAAGCCTTTGTTTCAACCAATTTTATTACCGACTAAGATGGCACCCTGACTCACCTGACAAGCTCTTGATTCGGCCTCTTGCCACGCAGAGCAAGACGCGTCTCAGCCAACGCTACCGCTCCTTGTTTCTCCTCCATGGCTTTGGTCAGCTTGCAAATGGTTGTGTGCAACTCACGAACTTTTGTAGTTTGCTATGAGGAAAATCAAAAAAATAAATATATGTGCGTTAGCTAATTCTCATTATAACACTAATTCAACAAAAATACACAGCATACAATAATATTTCATTTGTCAATCTGGTGAGAGGGGCCGCCGTAGTTTGTTATTGATTTTACTGTGCTCATTAGCAATTATGTTATGTTGATATTGATGGTGATCATTAGCATCGGAAAGATATCAATTAAGTAAGCATCATTACTCGTGCTGTTGCATGTTTTTATGTGTACCATGGCTAATTGTGATCATCTTATTTTTTATATATGCTAATGGGATTATCATGCGAACATTATGCGCAAAAGCTCCGGTAAAATATTATAGACAATTATGATTGACTCACGGTTGAGTGTTCGTCTTGAAGTTTGGCCTTAGCCCCAATTGTAGCTTTGAGTTGTTTCTCAAACAAATAATTTGTTTCACAAATGAGAGTGCGCAAATCTTCGGAAATCTGACGGAGAATGCTATCCACTTGCATTCGCATTTGACGAGAGGCATTGATCACTTTTTCTGAATCGAATTTTGCTCGTTCTGTGATAGCTGCCCATTCTGCTTCCGAAATGTTGCTGAAAAGTATATAAAAAGGTAGCAAATGCACAAATCAATCCATTTCCTGGAAATAATCTCATTCAATCTATACCATTTACTTTGTAGAATTATATGTTCCCTTCTACCGAACCGAAATATCATGAAACTTGCATACGATAAAATACATACGCCGTCTTTAAAATGTGAGCAAGTGGAGCAATGATTTTATTTTTGAACAAAAAACTGTTACGCAGTTCGCGTTTCTAAGAAGGAGAATAAATTGGGGAATTGAAAAATTTGCTTGGAATTCACTCGCCGGAAGTTCGGGTCGTTTGGGTTTATAGTACTATTGTGAGGGAAATGCATATAGTTTCTGTTGTTTGGGCAGAATCCACTTTATTACCTGTATTCAATATGACAGGCACCACACTGACGTTGAACAATGGATCGATGCTCATCCAATTCGTGAGCAGTTTTGTCGATTGCCAACGCGGCATCTTTCTCTCGGAGCTGTCCACCGAGAATGTAGCTGGTTTTGCGAAGTTGTCTCAGCTGCTCCGTGCAATATTCCATATTGCGCTTGAGATTGCTCTGAATCCCTTCAACTGCCTTCATTTCGTGCATAACTTGTTTCTGAGCTTCGTCATGTACCATGTCAATTCCCTTGCGACATTCTCTGTTGGAATTAGCAAGTAGGCAGAGAGGATATTTATATTTGTACTTACATCAAACAAATTATTCTCAAAGTAAAATTCTGAGGGAAACTTTGGAAAGACATGAAATATATATTTTTGACGACTTACCGGAGGGTTAAGATCTGAGAGTTCACTTGTAGAATGTGGCAGAGCCCCGTGTTCAAAGCGATTTCCAAGCGTTGCCGATAAATGATCATTGCGTCAATCTCGTTGTTGATATTGCCAAAGTTTTTCGCTAGCTCATCTCGCCAATGTGACATGTCACGGAGCCTTTGCTTGAACTCCCAGTCGACATCTTCCTGGCCTCGGAGGGTGATCTCGTTGGCTTCGTCAATTACTCTCGCAGCTTCTGCTTGTAGCTGCTCGCTGGCCTGTTGGTCGTATTGAGCGGCATCGCGAGTCAGAATTGTTGCCAGAGCCCATTCCTCGTGAGTAAATCGTGGGGGTGGGCGAACAAGATTTGGAGACCTTTGAGTTTGTCAATGGGGGATTGTAAGAAAATGTTAAAATTCCAAAGGGTTTATTGGGAACGATTTCTCGAATGCGAATAATTCCGTACCGAGAAAGCCATCCTTGAGATAGTCCGCATTCATCAGCTCCGAATCGAGGTGGAGCGCATCTTGGTTGCAATGGATCCGTTGAAGCCAAAGGTACATATTTGGGATCTTGTGGAGGGGAAGGTCCTGGGCAAGGTGGCGCACATGGTACACATCCGGCACAACCTCCGCTCATTTTGTAATTGCTATTTAAATTTACTTCTATTGGGATTTGCTGTCACTTTCGATGAACCCTTTGTGAAAAGTGCAGATATGGGCTATGTACGGTTTTGAGTGCGATTCCAGAAATTCCATAAAACAAATGGCAGAGCTCTGTGACCTCTAGCTGTGAGCTATGGACAAAGACCTCTATGGTTTAGGGTTTAGGCCTTGCGTGCCGAGTATTAGTGCGCTGCTGTTACCTTGTGAATGCAATAATATGTTTATGCAATGTCGAACGCACAGTCTGACGGAACAACGAACAAGGGTTTCGAATCTGAAGTCATTGCATTTGCATTTACACTTCCTGAGGGTGCAGGGACATTTCGAAGGTGAAACGTGGCGAGTTTACAAAATCCGAGCAAATATACGCAGTTAATTAATATATACTCTTACTTCAGGCATCAAACTAAAATAATATTCTATGTTCAGGTTATCATTCGCATTCCTTTGAGTTTACGAAATTTACGAACATGATTTACTATAACGTTTCCAGTTCAAATCAAACACAGTTGACACATGGGGTAAATGGTTTAACTTTAAATTATAATGTGAATAAAGTTTACCTTTACAATTGTAAATTAAAATAAAGTGTTGTAAGTTGTAATGACCATAATAACAATTCAATAATTTTTAACATTTGCGTTATGTATTTTAAGTAATATTTCAGCCCATATGAGCTTACTACACTGTTTTCCCTGTTTGACAAAGTGCATGTTGTCCAATTACTTGACATATGATGTTCAAATATTCGAAATATTTAGTGGTTTTATATTCCCAATGATTTAATCACTCCAATCACGTTTTCGTCCGAATCAGGTCCAACCCAATCCAAGTTTTTCGGATGGGATGTCCAGAGATTGCGCTCTGTGGTTTACAGAATGTTTTTATAAGAAGGAGAAGTTTATAAGAAAAAATTCATGTTATCAATAAAATGTATTTACCATTGCTTTGATCCGGTTTTCGCCCCTTCATTCTTGCTTTCATACGTCTTTTTACTGAATCCACTACAGCAGGGTTAGGAGCTTTGAGAAATTTGAGATGCTTGTGACTTCGTTCTGCTGCCGTCGCGAGTTTTTCTGTAGCTACTACGTTCGAGAGAGTCGCTGCTGCTTCACTGGTTTCTCGAGCGTCATTGTTATTGTCAACAGTGGATCGGAGTACCGATCCTGGTTTCTGCCTTACGAAGACTGCTCTGCATGAGATCCAGTGAACTACATGTGCAAAAGAAAAAATGTATTGTTATTTCATGGAGAAAAGTTTACAAAAACTAAGCGCAAACTATGTAATATATCATATCTTATATTGTATTGTACCAGAAACAATCAATATTATCACAGATATTAAGGTCCACCTGACGCTGTTAGACGTGGCCATAATTGGCTGATTAGTTTGAGACGTAATTAATATTTACAAAAAGTACGGATGAAAATAATGTTGAATGTATCACTTTACATTTAACCATATTTGAAAAGAAATAAATAAATTATAAAATCAGATCTAGAAGAAGATCTGTACAAATGGCGTGTGTACATGATCTTGTATGAAAGACCGATATTCATGAATTAAAGGATTATGATATTTTGCTGAAATAAACAAAATCAGGATCAGTTAACAGTTTAACACGTCCTCATATATCAGCCTCCCAGCATGTGAACCTCTGGTATATATCCGTGACATTTTGCTGACGATGGCAGTGACACTAATGCATTAATACATATACAATCAATATATTTGCATCCTCAACAGGATCTGATATATGTAAGTGTTCATTCCACGCCACGTCAAATACACTCGAGAAGCTATCAAGTAACAAGCTCTGGTACGGTATAAGGTTTTAACTTAAAATGAAAATTTTCAATGCAGTGGCTTGCGTTCTGTTAAATGCAAGCATTGCCAGTTTACAAGCTTTTATGTCAGTACGATGTTGGAACATGGAGAAGAATTAAATTACTCTATAGATTTCTCTGAGATATGGTCATCATATACTCGCATGCACAAATGTACATGATACGTACCAAAATCCATGTTGTAAATTCTTGAGTTTGAATATGTCGGGATTGATATGATTTTTGCATTTTCAATTCTAACGACACAGCGAGAGCGACTGAATATGTATTGTGTAATCATAAAACAGATTGAGCCATCCAGTGCGTTCCAATCTTAAATATTGCAACTGCTCGCCTGCTGCTGCTGGTGTATAAATGATGTAAAATAACTCTGCTTAGTCTAGATAACTACATACATAACCACAAAAACTTACGGTATGAATGCAGCTTTTGTGCTCTGCAATGCACTATGTATGTTGTGCATGCAAAAGTATGTGTGTTGTCCGCTGTCCTATACATGACAGTGTCGTAAACACCCATAAACTGTGTATCAAATAAAACCCCTAATGTATCAGGCAAGTAAAACACAAGTATGGAGTTTGGTGATTTAAAGATGAAAGCCAGACAAAATGCATGACATACGGTTTACTGTGATTTGCTGTAATTCGTATGCGTATATGCGGTTGAACGTGTAATATCAAAATTGAACCAAATGATAAATTAACAATAACTGTAACGGTGCTACGCACTGGTACTTACTTATTGGCTATTAATGACGACAAAATTTTGAAAATATTTATTTCATATTTTACTGAATTCAGCTTTCAACGAAACGACAAAAGGTTCCTTCCCAGTTGCCGAATATGTGGGAGATGACTAGAATGTGACGAGTCGTTTGGCAATGGTATGGTTGCGTGTATTAAACTTTGTATTTCATAGAAGCGGACGTATCTAATCATGATTTAAACAGACACTAATTCTCTTCCACGCGATATCATATCGTTTCATGAAGTCTCCCGTGGAGGAAAAAACACACAAGACAAAAATGATTTCGTATGGTTATTATTTCAGTTTGCATTCCTGGCCGAAGAAAATATTAAAAGTTTATATTGTAGATCACATTGTTTCAGATAAAATTGTAATGTACCATAAAAGATAGTCTACAGAGAGGACCTCTAAACCTCCAGAGAATCTAATCATCATCAACAAACTAACTCTTGGCCGAAACAACATTTCACAGAATAAGGAGGCGTGTTCCATCCAGAAACATATTTCTCTGTTCCAAAGTTCTGAGAAGCAAAACAAAAATATTTTGTAGATATATGGACTTGAAGCAAGTTTGTATCTGCCGAAGGGTCGTATATGAACTTATGCCACGCTTTCCAACCGTCTCGACTGCAAATGTAGTAAAAGGAATACAGATATAAGCAGACAATACTACAACTGTAGGTCATCTATCGGTTTGAAAGGTGTAAGGCACGAATGCATAAAAGTACTTTTTACAAGGAACGTTTTACTGTAAGCATACTCATATCTTATGTATTAATTAGTTTTATGAATAAAGGCACAAGGACAGAGAATCGTTTTATAAATCTACCCAATCCATCTCCGCATCGGTATACTCTCAATGGATTCTATCAGACTTGATCCTGAAGTTTGTCCAGAATTTGAAGTTCAGTAAGTCCATGACCTCGTGTGAACGTCTTTAGGGTTGTCTGAGAAATCTGAAGGATGAGATGAGGAGTGAGATGATGTGGATGAGAGGAACTTTAATCTCACCAATAAACCTCCCACCTCATTGTACCCTATCGAACAAACCTTTTTGCTTGTGAAACAAAACTGAATTAACTTCATTCTCTTTTACAACTTTTTGTACCATGCATGCGTAGACTTAGACTCGTGGTGGCTGGCATACAATTTAATGCATATTGTAACAAAACTTCTTCTTTTTTCGATTATTTTATGGGCAGAATTGCTTGTTGTAAAAACGCCAAGTCTTTGCCCACAAAAAGATTCATCTTTGCTTACAGATTTCATTAGGATGCTTGGGGGTGGATCACTTCATAAACTGTTCTTTATATTCCTCTTCTTCATCCTTGATCTTTGCTTTGGGAGAAAACCCCATTTTCCTAGAACGCACGTGAAGAAAAAACGAAGGAAATGCATACTGCACTCATATCTGCTCCGTTTTATTTGGGATCTTTTGCGTTTTTCTATTGTCCGTGGTCAGTAAAATGCACCCACTGATAAAATGGGTACATGGACATGTTTTATGTTTAATATAAAACATTTTGAGTTCTCGAAAAACATTTCATCCTCATTTTTGGGTCCCATGTCCGTTTCTTTATGGATTTTTATCTTTGGCCCAGTCCCGTCCAGCCCACTGGTTTCCTTGATTATAGGTTAGGAACAATACAATTCCTGTTGACAAGTAAGAGATATTCCATCCAAACCCAGGTCATAATTCGGTCAGAAATGCACTAAACGTAACGTAAATGTACACCGGATTTTAGAACGACTCCGAGCATTTTAAAGTCGACAACATGTTACAGTTGCAGAAAGTAATAAATTCTTTAGGTTTAGAACACAATGGCTCGTTCCTTCTGAAGTAGGATGAACCGAAAGCATCTAGATACATATACATTTAGTCAATTTGCAATTTAGTTCTCTTGTGGACTGGTCATTAGGATGTGTATTGTCGGAAGACAACCGGATTAGATTACATATGGAGTCATTTTTGTAATGATTTTCATTAAGAACAGGCGCCCAAGAGGATCTGCTCTATTAGGAAATGGGCGGTACTGACCACCATCACTCAGCAGCTGAATCTTTCCATTCCTCGATGCCCTGATGTCTGATTTATGCTGAAATTTCATGTGAAAAGGGCTCCACAAACTCATCATGGAGAAATGAAAAAGGTCTGCTGGTGCTTTGTGAGACAAGGATCTCCGCTTGAAAAGCGACGATGACATTGCAGTCGCATG
The DNA here is from genome assembly GCA_034687055.1 of Heteromurus nitidus. Lineage (NCBI taxonomy): Eukaryota > Metazoa > Arthropoda > Collembola > Entomobryomorpha > Entomobryidae > Heteromurus > Heteromurus nitidus. The sequence continues at coordinate 49,152 of JAQFZW010000287.1, forward strand.
GGTTCAAACAAAATAGTCTGCAACTTTAATTTTTTCGTTGTTTGGTGCACTCTAATGTATACCCAACCTTTAGCTATAGCCAAGGATTAGCGATAGGTGTATACTGCATGTATACGAAGAACTTGCATTTACTCGAAAGAAGTTTAAGTAGACTCCACACTCCCTGCATAAGTTAAGGTGTTACTCCAATCTTGGCTGTCCAAAAGTTAAAAAGTCAAATTTAAACTACAAACACTCGATTGCATAAGATAAAAGTGCATAGATAATTAAAAACACTGCAACCAAACTTGATTTTGATTTGAACCTGCGTCCTAACGAAAGTAAATGAATGCATTTGAGATGTAGATTTACAATTGCATGTCTCCAGTTAACAGCAAATATATAGTCTTCATTTAGTTTAATGTGTGAGCCCCATTGCAATGCAACTTTCACCTTTACTCTAATTTATCCTTTCCACATTAAGGTAGCCGGAATATGGCACAACTTCGCGTGTTCCTAGTCACCTAAAAGACGAAAGACGTTGCTAACTTGACAAAGTAAATGCATCTTAATAGAACTATGATGTAATTCTGTCTGTGTACTATTTTAAACGCAGCAGGTCATTCGCAACACCAAGTTGTGCATACATCATTCATATTAATGTGGTGGACAAATAAAATTAAGAAACCCTTGTTGCAATTCTTCAGTAGATGCTTCGTCCAAGGACATTGTCAAACGCTTTTGGTTTCCTCCAACAGAATGCATAGCTTATCTGTTAAGGTCCCTCAGTAAAGCAACTGTGCAAGTATACCTGAATGAGCCGAAATTGGTAATTGTTTTTGTCTCTCATTATCTATCCATACGCACATTTCCAAGTAAGTCAAAATGCGCATGTCTTATTAATTCGCACTTCAGCCAAACTTAAGAAACACATTGGTTAAACAAAGAACAGGAAAATTATCCCTGTAAAAATGCATGCGATAATAATGCAAGACCACAGCGGAAGCTTAAAATTGACTTCCAAATCATCTACTCGTCTACCTTCCCATACAAATGTGATAATTGACTTGGGCACGCTGTTTACTCTCACTGTTTATATTTTGTGCACTATTATTTAAGTTTGTGCTATGTACTACGGACTCTTATAACATTTGTAAAAGTAGCTTGTAGCACAATTGTAGCGTTATGATGCGTTAAGATGCGATATAATATCCTAATAGCGTAACTGCGAAATTCACTGGGCCCTTTTTACGAACTCTTGGCTATTTTGTTTTGTTTATTGCGTCAAGTCAGATTCTTCGCAAAAACAGAAACACAGACTTTACGTTCTCACTTTGCTTGTCCGCGTTCCTTGTAGAACCTTATCGAGCAACGTACATTTGATTAGCAGAAGAATTGCAAATAGGATCCAATGGAATAAAAATTATTGTTAAAAATATGCGAACCACGTTTTTAAAATGTATTGGCTTGTTTTTGGTGTCAAATATTTTGAGCGACCATTTCATTTCGTAGTAACTAGCATGGAGGTATAGCATCAACTGACACATATTTACGTGTTTTATTTGTCAGGATTCTCTTTCGCACTCTCCATACAATCATTGCAAGGTTTAATTATCTACGAATTGTTAACAGTCATAATCGTTAGTCCAGGAATCACCTTCGAGAGTGTGAAGGGTGAAAGGATTGCTTTCAATTCTTATTATAAGGAGTTCCAACAAGCTACCTAAATAGCCGTATATAAGGAACTACAGAAGTTAAATTAAGCCAACATTTCACTTTCAGACCTTCCAGATTTGTGTCGTAAACTGCTCATTTTCGCGAAGAATTAGCCAAAATGAATCTGGTAAGCGCTCACTCCTTATCATTTTCGATTTATGCTGGCAATGTTTCCACTGTCTCACAAAATAGATCTATTTTTTCTCATTTTCAGGTAACAGCAATTTGCGTGAGTGCGTTAATTTTGGCTTGCCAAGTAAGTGGCAGACCTCAAGAAAATGCAGCCGCTGCTGCAGCGACACCAACAACCCAACCAAGTGAACCGAAAGGAAATGTAACTTTTTTAAAAAATGAGGTGAAGCCCTTAGACGGTCAAGGGTCATACAGCTACGATATCGAGCTCTCTGATGGAACAAAGCTTGTACAGTCTGGACATACTGAAGCACCTGGAATGGGGGAAACTGAGTCAAGCATTATAATTGAAGGGTAATAATATATTTTTTAACTGTGAAATTTTGATAAGATTTTTTTGCACATTCGTACATTTTATACTTTTGACAGGTCTTACTCATACACGGCTCCTGATGGTAAGAACAACTAAAGTTTATTATCGAAGAAATGCTCTTAATCAAAAATTCAGAAACTTAATATTGCAAATCGTAACAGGAAAACAAATAAGCATCACGTACGTCGCGGATAAAAATGGTTTCCAGCCAAAAGGAGATGCGATCCCAACACAGGGTTCAAGTTCTAACTCCACAATGGCATCAGAACCACCCGCAGCTAAGGCAGCATCTCCTCCTGCAGATACTTCATCAGTCGCTCCAGTGGCTGCTTCATCAGAAACTTCAACGGCAGCGTCGGCACCTGCAGCTCCTGCAGCACCCGCTGCAAGTTCGCAACCGGCCGCAGAAGCTAGTGACGCTACGGCAGGTGCCGCACAGTAACGAAATCAAAATTCGAGAAAATTTTAGCCTAAGTTTTGATACGTTGTCTTTGTACAGAATAAAAGGATTTGCGAACAATGTAATTTAATATAATCCTATCTCTTTACACTGCACCATCCATCATCCTAAATTATTTGCTTCAATATGCCGTTGTAAACTCTTAATCTCACAATACCCCTCCTACAACCTTATTAGTAATAAGTTATTACGCCTTCGCTGGAGACTGGACTTCATCCCTGGAGAATTGGCACGTGTACATCTTCCATGTCTGTTATCTGTTACGAACTCTTCATTTCCGCGACACCTCGCCACAGCATGCTCAATTCCACCCTAACGTTCACCTCATCTTTGTTCCCACATCACGATACGAGGTTGTCCTCTTGTCTTGTGTCTACGCTAGGCTGCATCTCAATCCATGATCCAGTTCCAGCTCCAGGCAAAAAAGCATAGTACAAAGAGCCACAATATAGCAAAGGGGCATGAAGACTCGCAACACTCGTTCGCTCCTCCGTCCGCACTCCTTTTTTATGGAATAGTGTACAATACGTAGCAGGATATGATACGTTTACATATGCAGTATATGATTGGAAATTATAAACATTATTTTGCCGCACAATGCAATGCCACTTCCTACAGTTTGGATCATATTCCCATTTCGCATGTGTGCAAGTGCAAGCATTATCGATCTGGCCCAATTTAAAAATTCGTAAATTTTGACCATTTAAATCCTGAAGAGGAGTTTTGTTACAGCTGCAAATTTCGGAGAATGTCTCCATTGCAGTTTAAGGGTGGCTGCCGATGAACATTTTGGAATTTGAAATTTTGGCGGGAGATTTGAATTTGAAGTTTAAATTACACGGCATTAAATTACGGTTTAAATTACAAATTGGCAGTATCGTACCTTAATTGCACGGTGAGCATATTACGAACGGATCGCTACAGAAGCTAATAGCTCAAACTGAACCTTAAAGGTAAATTTTAAATTTGGTTAACTTAAGGTTGAAGGTGAGTTAGAAATGACAGAAATGCACAATTCGCAGCTGAATTGGATGTTACTTTTTGTCACATTTCACTCATTCAACATTGTGTACAATGTGCCATGTGTTGTTTACAGACAGAATGATTTTACTCTCAATTCACTTTTTTGATGGCGCGGTTTCCTACTGCCTGCCGCCTATACGATATGGATATTTTAGTAAAAAGCGAAAACAAATACATAATTTGTTGATTTTAAATAATTTGTTTTGTTTGTAAAAGTTCATTCGTGACAGATCTTTACATAGAGCATGCACATTTTGTGAATGTTTCAGTTTCAGTACATGACAGTTGACAATAATCCGCTGTTGGATATCTTTTGTGACACAATAGGGCTTGATTTACGTTTGAACTTGACATGACGGTGTAATTGGAAAAAGAAACGTTGCTGTTTAACTGGCGAGAGAAATGGATAACGAAGACGTTAGCAGAAGCGATACGAACAACGTCAACGATAATGAAGGTTCGTTGGGGACTTATACTAACAAGTACAAAATTTCAAAAAGATTATCTGAATGTTAATATTGAATATAATTTGCAGTTCCAGAAGTAGGTGATATCCCCACGACGGAAGGTCGTGGCGATGCTGGTGAAGGTGAAGACCAAACACAAGCACTTATCGATGAGGACGCAAGGAGCGGAGACAACACAAATACAGCACTACAATTTTCAATGGAAGAAGGTAAAATGCATTTGATGTTGTACTTTTTGAAGAAAAAAAATGGGGATGGGAAGTGTATGTATTTTGTGAAGAATTTTTGACAATGTAGTAAATTTGTTCTGATCACTAATTGTTTCACTTTTGCAGATGATGAGAGCAGAGGGGCCGAAGCTTTAGATAAGGTTGTGTTCGAAGAAGAAGGACAGTCATTGGATGCAATATCCGTTCGCTCTGAGGAAGTAAGTCGGCAAAGTGGAGGTGATGGCGGCGAAAGTAACGATGTTGCTGAAGAACCAGAAGTTGCAGATTCAAATGACAAAAATGCGACAAATTCAGAGAATCAGGAGACAAATAGCAGAGATGGCAGTGATTCGAACTCGAGGGCGTCTACTTCCAAGCAAAATGAAGTAACTCTGGATGAGAATAAAGACTTCGAAGGTTCCAATAATGATGTTGATTTACATGCGAATGAAATTATTGCGAACGAGGACGAGGATAGTGAAAACATTGTAGCAGAAGTGGTACGAATCATGGTTCACTTACAAAATTAGCCATTTGTGACTTCGCACGTTTATTATTTTATTATTTATGTATTTTGATCCAATCTGAAGGATATTTCTGCTATGATGGAGATGAGTATGGATGAAGAGTCACAAAATAGTCAAACACAAGCTCCTGATATGATTAACAATGAAGAACCGGAAGTGATTCCTATTGAGAGCGATGATGATGAGTCTGGAGATAAGCAAAAGGCTTCAGAAGAATATGACGCATCACAACCTGTTGTTTTGCAAAATGTCTACGAAGTTGACGAAGATGAAAATGTGACAGAAGTGGTAAGAATATTTATAATATAATGTGCTATTGATTAAATAGAGACATAATGATAGAATAATTTCATATGTTTTATTTTGTAGGATATTTCAAGTATGATGCAAGTTGAAGTCGCCGTTGGGGAAGGGCCGGAAGAAAGTCAGACTAGTGATATTTCCGTCGTTTCGACCGAAAACACGTCAATTGGTAGCAGGAGGCCAAGACGAGCTGCTGCGGAAGCTGCCGCGAAAACAATACATGTAATTTTAGATAGGATAAATATATGTAAATAAATAGCTATCAATTATGCCGATATAACAATCGAATTCTGGTGTTTTGAATATAGCAAATTTCATCTGAAGAACAAGGTATTCCTTCGAGAGTATTTCGCCATAGAAGAAAATCCCAGGAAGATGACGATTATACCGAAAATCAACGAAACTCTGACACACCTCAAGGTAGTCTTCAAAAATGTCAGATGTGCAAAAAGGTGAGGGCTGTTATTTCTATACTATATGATACGAGGTAGCGTCAAAATTGTTACCTGTGTTGTAAGCTGAATGATAACATTGATGTAATATTTTTTAGAGTGCACCTTGCAGCATCGTGATTAGGCAATACGGCTGCGACATGTTTCTGTGTTCAAACACGTGTTTCAGCAAATTTAGGAACCAGGGTAAAGATTGTAAAGGCAAAACTTTGGCCTGTTCCAAATGTGGGATAATGGAAGGCGATGTATCCCCTGATCTGTTCTTGTGGGAAACCATGAACTTTTGTTCTGATTTATGCGTTGGTAAGATTTCTATTTGATCATAAGTGTTTTTAACATAGGAATGGTTTATAATGGAAATAAATTTGTATTTACATACATAAATTGAATAATAGGACGTTACCAAATGGATGTTGGAAGCAAATGCTGTACTTGTGGTAACAATGTTCCTTGGGGTAGCCTGGGAAAGTACTGCGTGCGGTTTGGAAGTGATATAAGACAATTTTGCGTGCCCCAGTGCTTGGAAGGTTACAAGAAGAATGCCAGAGTTTGCTTTAACTGTCAGTTAGATATCAGACGTGTCGGAAACATAATTTTAGCAAATATACCCTCTAAATCCGCACCCAAAGTAAGCTTTCTCTGTCAAAATTACCCTTGTATGCAAAGTAATCAAATTTTCCAAAAATGTATTTATCTATTGCTTGTATTCATACAGGAATTTTGTTCAAACGATTGTGTTGAAATGTATTGTGATCGCAACTTGCATCAACCTACCAGAGCTAAACCACAACCTGAAGGGCAATGCGCTATTTGTCAGATAAGGAAAATAGTTCATAAAGAAATCGTGTTGACCAATGGGTCTTTCAAAGTGTGTTCAGACATGTGTTGGCAAGCTATACTGAAAATGAAGGGAGTAGTGAAACCGGAAAAATGTGAAATATGTGCTAAATTTGTGAATATGGACCTGGGATTTACAACTCCAGTTTACTGGTTGTCCACGGTGGACAAAGTTTTCGGATTTTGCAGTCGCACTTGCAAAAATCTATATATTTTGAATAGTCGGAAAATTCTTTCATGTACTACGTGTAAAGTAAGTACTACAATAAAAAATTGCGATTGAAAGTGATACCGGTACCCATGTATTATTATATATTTGGTTTCTTGTTTGGAACTTCTAGGTGAAGAAATATAACTACGATCTCATCGAATATTTTACGAATTCAAGATCCGCGTATGCTATCTGTTCACTTGCATGCTTACCCAAGAGCACAGATCATTTGAACAATATTCGGGACGTGCTATTTCTCCCACAACTTACCTCAGACAAGAACACGCCATCAGCATTAACTTTAGGTAATCAGTCTGTTCCTGTTATCAGCTCGGTAACTTCGATGGGTGGAAATGCACCAACGACAAGGAGGAAATCAAGAAATCGACTCACCAGCCGTAACGACGAAATTTCTTTCGAAGGGACAGAAGGTAACTAATTACAGTTCAAGTATTAGATTATTATTATTTAGCTGATTTATATTTTATATGTATAAATATTACAAATCGTGTGTGATTCAAATAGTTGAAATCGGGAACCCGGAGACTTTCTTGGATGCACTCACGGAAGAAGACTTAGAGGCCATTCTCAGCTATATTGATAAACCTCCACCTGAAATGAAAAGCAAAGCGTGCTCCGCAAAACCTCGAACTTGTACAGTGGAAACTCAAACCGATGTATCAGAACTTAATGACATGGGGAGGATACCGTTGAAGACAGATGAAATCGTGCATTACGTCCCAGTTCCAATTCCATGCCTAATCGATGTTCCATTTCCTGGCTACTTTTTAGAATCGGCTGTGCCGATACCGTTCCCTGTCCCTATTCCATTTCCTGTCCCTATCCCAGTTATTTTTAAAACTGAAAGCAAGTTCTCACCGCCCAAAGATTCAGACGACGAGCCAAAACCAAAGTCGGAGGATTCTACGACGCCTCCACCGCTTGACAAAAATGCCGATTCGATAGCTCAAAGTGGGAACCAGCAAATAAGTGCAGAACCTTCTAATCCTACAAACCAATCACTACCCCCAAATGTCAACAGCAATAGCGTTATGCCTTCACATCAAATAAATCTTCGCTCGGAAAACATTGTTCCCACTCAACATTTCGGATCAGCCACATCATCGCCAAATCAATGTGTCGGCACACCCGTAACTTACTCACAGCATTTACCTTATCAGTCACCATCGTATTCACCGATTCCTCCAAATACGGGACTTTCTTCGTACGCTCCTTCGCCGTCCTCTTGTTTTCCACAAACGTCAAACCCATCCCCAATCAGTTATGGATCTCCAGTCGCTCCAATGCCCCCTGTACTACCTTCACAAGTTCCAACGTATTCGTACAACGCTTCAAGTGGAAGTTATAATACAAGGGGTATTACTCCGGTAATTGGCCAGTCATCACCAGTAGGCCCCACCAATATAATGCCCAATGCTGGAGGATATGGTATGCATACATCTCCATCGTATGATTATATGCGAAGTTCTCCTGTAACTCTACCGGTGTCAGTTTTGCCTCAGAACACTGCTCCAAAGAATGCAAGGGTAAGTAAAATAGTCTGAGTGTGTGTGTTGTTTTGTTTTGTTATATCACACATATTCGTGGTTAATCTCTAGGTTGAGTACGCAATGCGAGCCTGGAAAATGATGTTTGGGGGTTCGTCGGACCCAAGATCTATTAGTTCGGCGGAGTTATCTTCCAAACTAACTGATTTGGTTAATAGAGGCTCTAAACCGAATGGCGAGAGATATCGGGCCGATATTATACTTTATATAGCTCTTGGAATTCAACAGATGTTGAGAGACAGTAGTAGGGTGGATAAAATATTTTACGACAGTATTTATTATAATTTTGTTTTAGCCTTCACGGAGTGTGCTGAGCGAGAACTAACAGTTGGTAAATAATTACTTCATCTGATTGTAGCAATCTTTATTTTATTGCCCTGTGGAGATGTTTTGTATTACTTTTATTTGCTATGCAGGAATCCATGCGTCTCTTGAAGATACTCACTTTTGGGAGACATCGGAGTTAGGAGCTTCCTCACCCGGAGTGCTTCTGTTTACTCTGATATATATGTTCCTTAAACATTTCGGTCTTAAGGTATACAGGGTTTATTTTAACAGTATATCATAATCCCATTATCATGTACTTTGTTTACTGAATCTATTATCTTACTACAGACATGGGAAATGCACGCAGCTCTACAATTTAGTCACATAGTTTTAACAGAAAAATACGACCCATGCGGCATGCCTTTCAAGACTCTTACTGTTGTTGGGTTTCCTGGAGCACATATAACTGAAGTGATAGAGAATCGAAATTTTCCTGAACGCTGCTTGATTAAGGTTTACGAATTTTACAGAATGATGAGGCACGTAAATTTATTATTTACGAAACTGCATGCTTATATCTGATCACAATAATTTTGCTTCGGTTGGGTGCAGCATATTTTTAATACTTGATATTGATATTACAGTGAAAGCGTGGATGGACCATTTTATAAATGTTTGCGACACGATTATACTCCAAGAACACCATGGTTTAATAGACAGCAATTAGAACAACTACACATTTATCAAATGCTAGTAAGAGCGTCCAGTATAAAATCTGTGAATAACTTGAGCTGATACGAGATGATGAGTCCTGCTTTTGGGGGAACAAGAAGACGGTTCAATCACTCAGAATTAGAGCTGATAAGATTTATGTGCTATCGCCCTTTTTAGTTTCACCCAATTTTTTTACTCCAGATCTGAAATTGTTGACCAATTAACGTGTACTTAACTCTTAACTGTAACTATTAATTTTCCCCTGAAGTTGAGCATGAGCCGTGTAGCGTTATTTTTTGATATTATGTATCTTAATCGTATTGTGAAATTGTATAGAGACATATACAAATCTTCAATCGTTGGACACAATCATCAGCATTATGCACTATTATTATATTATATCTACTATAATATTACTGGCCTTTTAAAGTATGGCATTTATTATGACACATGGCTTGTGCTAATGTGCTGTATGATTAATATAATCTTTCTGTTGATCATAATATATAGATCAGTGTAGAAGAGTTGACCTTTCGTTTGGTCTGAAAATCTATGAACGACTATTTTGTATAATAACCGTATTTTTATGCAAGTTTTAAAAACTTTAGGGAAACTTCCTTGTACATATCAAATATATATAAAATGTGTTTTACATACAAAATGATGTGCTGCTGTCGTGCATGATTTTAGAACATAAGTTTGTATTTTAACTTCGAAGGTGTACTGTTGATATTAAACTAAAACTAAAATACAGAAGTATTTTAAAATGAAGACTACACCATCGTCTATCTAAATGCTTTGTTCATTTCTTCATGCAAGTGCATGTCCAACAATCATAATTAAATCGTATCATATAGCCTTTACTGCCGCACCTTTCTTAAACAAGTTTCGTATTCCAGAAAATGAAATGCGACCTACTGGCCTTGAACTTATCGTTAGAATTAAATACAATTGATATTATAGGCAAATGCATTTAAATCTAAAATCTACCTTCAAAGTCCGTGCATAGTGCATGCATATACGAATTTACAAAAAATATCGGATTATCGGATACCAATGCGAAAGCGATATTATGCATCCTTTTTATAGATAGAAACAAAAAACGTTACATACATTGGCAACCCCTGCTGCTGGAAATAGAATTCCTAATTTGCATATCTTCTCTCAATAAATACGACGTAATAACGTATGCGGATTGTGGATGGATGTGAATGCGACATTCGTGGGTTCCCTTCTACGCTCAACGTTGCATCATTTATCATTGTGTGGTGGAACCTGCTGGAGACCTTGACTTTAGAAGAGAGATTTCAGGATTTGGTGACATTTGCTTCATGAACTTTCAACTTTTTGCTGTTTCGTCAACAAGACCGGCTCTAGGCACCGAACTCTTCGCAAGTCAACAGGCAGGTGTGGTCTGAATTCGAAATGGACTACTACTGTCAAATGAGAAAACCCCTTTCCCCATGTGGAATACATCTTATCGATGGAAGTGGCAAAGTTGTAGCTCATCTAATTTATGAGATGGACAAAGACAAAGGGATTCCTGTGAAATTTGATGACAGCCATCCAGGCCTGTACGAGAAATGGAAAATTCCAAAGTGTCCCCTGGACATGGAAGCAAAATTCTATTCGTGTACTTTTTCCGAGGAGAAACCGGAAGAACCTTGTCATTCGCGGGAGTGCATTTGCAGAGGAGTGATTGTGAATCTCATACCGTATAGGTGGGCTCAAGGTAAATTCCATTATAATTATGTTTACGGAATATTAGTATTAAATTAATTGAGTAAGCCATCGTAATTCAAATTTATCAATTCTCTCTTATTCTCTCTTCTAGATCGCCACAGTCTTGTCAAATATTCATTACATTGGCTAAACGAAATCAAGGCAAGAGAAAGTTGCATGTTTTCTCCAGACAGTTTGGATCAAGTTGAGATGCCCATTCACAAGATTGTGGATCATGGAGAACACTGGAAAAAGGATTGGAACAGTGATCACGTTTCATTCTTGGGATTGAGAAGAAATGCGGAAGAATTGACTTGGAATGATTGGTGGCTCAGCTCTAATGGAAGGGATGTTCCCAGATTTGACAGCTTCCCTTTAGAAATATTTGAAGTCATTTCGAAGTATCTGGATGGAAGGGATGTGAAAAATATTTGTGAAGTATCGCCATTAATGGAAGCTCGATTCTTGGAAGCATTTGAAGTTTTGCCGGCTCTTAAAGTAAGAAAATTTCCAAATTTCGAACTATATCTTATCGTACACTTATATATTTACATTTATATTTTTACTTTGCAGCGTGAGAGATGCTACTTCAACTTCTGTATGAGAGATTTCACGCGCTCAACAATCCTAAGGATTTTGGCAAGCTATGATGCTAAAGTGTCAGCAAGACCGTTATCTTCCCTTGGAGCAGCAGGGAAGCAAGAGATCCAGATTTGGGAAAGCGCTTTCTTATCGTATATGAAATATTGGTCGATACTTTTAAATGGAGAGGTTCACACTACTACACTTAACAAATTTGAAAAGAGACTCAAGGGTGAAATGCTGATTTTAAAACAAGCTCAGCCATCATCCCAAGTAAATCATTTAGGACGTATTACTCGTTGTGGAGGTGGACAGATCCTTGTTAACCTACTGTTTCCATTCAACTTTGCAGTGCTGACTAAAGTGAACATGGTAAGATTGTCACGTAATCATACATATATTTTCATTGTACACGTACACGTCAATTTACGCTTGTCAACGATGTATTTATCATTTATGTTGTGGCTTATTAATGTTTTTCTAAATTGTAGGTTGTAATTGAGAACATGGAGGAAGTCAACTGTAGGCATGTTGCTCCTATTTGTAGAAACGACGCTCCTCCCTCCCATTTCACAGTGGAAATTGTTCATCTTCCAGTTTTGCGAAGTATAAATATTAGAAATGATATATATCAAGCCCCTCCAAATGTGGAACGCGTATTAATAGGAGTGTGCGACCAGTGCATAACCACAGTTCCTATCCAAGGTGGCACGACTAGACGAATGGGTTTAGTTGGGAACGATTACCCATGGTCATACATCAAAATGGACCCTATAATTGAAGTACACGGGTAAGTAATACGTATTATACTCACTGATTGAACTAATGAAATAATGATAGTAAGGAAGCGTTAATTGGAAGATTCGTGTTGTATTTAGGAATATTGTCGCGTTGTGGCTTAACCCAGGAAATTTGATATTTTACATCCTTGCTCCAGTAGAAGATGGAAATGGATATGAACTTACGGAATTGTACAAACTGCATTTCTCTGAAATGCGGGACATTTGGAACAAAATTTCTCAGTATCGTTCGAGTTATATTCCAGTGATAAGAGAGTACTTCGGAACTACAAGTGCACTTGACGATGCCACAAGGGCATTTATGGCAAGTCAAAATGAATATTTTTGTCAGTCCTCTGGTCCAACGTATTACGGCATTGCATTTGTCTCTCACATTTATGGAATCGAATCTTTTAAACCATTCGGCAAAAACATTTCAAACAAGTAAGGTCGGAAATTTATAGTGGCATAAAATGAAGGTTTTATTTGAAAAAATTGGTAAAGTTTCATCGATGTTCCGATAATTCGTAACAGGCCAGTGACGATAGTGGAAAGCCTCGAACCACAGTACTATACGGAAAATGGGAGACAGTATTTGCCTGGACTGCGTGAAGTTGCTTGTTCCGGAAAAGGCCATGGAGTTTTTGCAGTCTGTAGTAACACCACGATTGCATTATCTTGGGATTGCATAACATGGTTATTCGACAAACTGTCATTTCCAACTGCACTGGACGATAAGCCTCACCGTGTTACGAAAATAAATCCAATTCAGGACAACGGATTGATTCTTATTGTCGATAACAATATACTCCTAATGGAAATCTGCCTCACACTAAATCCACCGGTGTATGTTAAAGGTGTAAATGTAAACGAACCTAAACTTGAAGTTAAACCTTTGAGAATTTTTAGATTACAGTTACCAATGTGGAAAGAAATCACACACCTTGAGTTAAATTTTGATAAAGGCAGGCCCTTTTTATTTATTACTGTGGAAAACAAGCCATGTAATGTCGAGAAAAATGGGTATGTGGAAGTACTTCATGATGAGTTTAGCTTTGTTATGAAGCGAATTGACTTTATCGATTAAATTTACATTATACAATATACTACTTAATACCGACTCTATATGAAAATGTAACCTTCAAAGCTTTTACAGCTTCCTCGTTTTCATTTCATACTTATATATCGATACGTTTTACCAAAATTTTTATGCACTAATTGCAAGAATCGCTTATTTCTTAACTTTTCTACCATTTCTAATTATTAGGAATTTAGATAGTGGTTATTTGCTAGAATTTATACTATGTACGCTTTTACATATGTAAACTATCTATTTAGGTTACAATGATAATAGATGATAAATCATACCTGTTGTACTAGCGAAACTAACTATGACATAACGCGCATACCGTTTTTCGTCAGGTTCTGATTTTCTACAATAAAAAACTAATTCTATCTCTAACTACCAAGTAAAATATCAAATGAAGAGGCAACAATGAGCGGAATCTGATTTAAGTTTTAACCCAAGCCAGGAGCATTAACGCATAAATGACTCTAAAATATGAACCATGTCACATGACACTTCTATCTGTATCTACATATCATTTCATTTCAGAAGCTTCTTTTTAAAGTCTAGTATGATTTATCAAGTTGCAGAGAAGTCATACACGACGACTAGTTGTTGAGGATGACTCATTCTTATCAATTTCACTCAATGTGTGACGTGAGGTCTGAGGAGAGGATTCGCGATGAGTAATCCATGTGAATGCCTATGCTACGATACGACTACGATGCTTAGAAAAGACCATGGGATAAGTTGAGTATATGCATTTGGCTGGTTTGGCACATACATAACGTTCTTATAATACAGGCAGTCGGTATAGGAATTCTACATGATATCAGATCACCGCAGACAGGTGCAGTACTTGTGTTGTGCTTGTGAGTTGTGAGATCAGATGAGAATATTGTGTGAAAGTGTTTGAGCCAGAGTCAGAGAAATTTTTCTGAAGTTCACAATTATTATCACAAACTCATTTACAGCGTGTGTGCTGCTTAACAATAATTAGAAATCGAGGATATCCAAATCTTTCAAACATCCTCAACAATTTCGTCTTTCACAAACTGTGAAAAAGTGATTTTATTTTGTAAACAAAAAAGCACGTGTACACGTGAAGTACAAAGCAGTATATTACTGTTTCGAGGAATAATTTTATAGCGATTGTATTTCAATAAGATTATTGTTGATTGTTAATTGTACTGGAGTGGAGGAGATTGTGGTGCGAAGAGAAGATAACGGTTCGCAAATTCATTCCCCCGGTTTTACAATCATAGTCAAAATGGCATTTCTTGGATTTGGAAAGAAAACAGATAAAGGTAGTAGAACACGTTTTGTAATGTTTTCAAATGCTGATGGGATTAAGTTAGGTGTGCCAAAATTAGGACTTTACTTCAATTATTATTTTATTCTAGAAATAATGAGGGAGAATGAGCGGGGCTTGAGGAAGGTCGGCAGGGACTTGGATAGAGAAAAGTCGAAATTAGAGCAAGAGGAGAAAAAATTGGTGAGGATGATGGGATGATAATAGTTTTATAAATTGGTGTGGTATTGTTGATTTTGTGGCTACGTTTTAATTTAAGGTTGTGATTAAACATTATTATTGTTATCCTTATGAAGGAATTACAAATCAAGAAGGCAGCGAATGAGGGGAATAAGGAATTATGTGCTATTCTAGCCAAGCAGCTTGTACAGATGCGGAAAGCTAAAAACAGAGCTTATGTCGCGAAAGGGAAGGTAGGTAACAAACACTGATGTATGTGTCATGGTCATTTACTACTGCTGTATGGCCATATCACTAAAAAGTTATAAAATCTTAGTTCTAAACTTTAAAATGAATAATAATCTTAATCCATTAGGTCCAAACCGTTGGTACAACAGCGAAAGTAATGCAAGCGAATTCAAAAATGGCTGAAGTTCTGGGTGAAACGACCAAAGCGATGGGTCAAATGAATAAGGCTGTAAACCCAGCGAAAATGGGCAAAACCCTCCAAGAATTTTCTAAAGAAACTGCAAAAATGGATATGACCGATGAAATGAGTAAGTTTCTCAGAAAAATATAAATTTGATTCGATTTGATTCTTTCTGTTTAATCCTTTAAAATTTACTCATAACCTATTTCTATTTGTAGTAAATGACACGTTGGATGACTTGCTGACGGAATCTGGCGATGAAGAAGAATCCGACAACATTGTCGCACAAGTGCTTGATGAAATTGGCATTGAAATTTCTGGCAAGGTATAGGAAATACTTTAAATAAATTGATAAATTTGTGTAAAGTGTTGATATGCTTCACCGTACTATGTTTTGTTATTCTAGGTGGCCCAGGCACCTTCCGCTGAAACAAGTAAACTTGGTGAAAGAAGTCGAACTAGAGTTGCTGACCTACCCACGGATGATGATCTCGAGGCGCAATTGGCCAGACTTAGGACTACATAAGTTAGGGTATCGATGCGGAATTTTGCCTTTATATAAACTTATTTAATGATAAAAAATGATTGAATGTTTGATATAAAAAGTACTTGAACAAAGATTTTGTGATTATACGATGAATCCTTAAATCTACTCGAGGGTCCCAAATGCGAAATCATGTCCAATTTTTAATACGAAAACGTATTCTCGCAAACTAGATCCTTTATTTTTATTTTTCCATTAAGTAGGTTGCAATTAAGCAAAACGACAAGTCAGTTTTGCTTGCTTGTTGTGATATAAGGAATAAAACTTAATAAAACAAAGTCATTATATAAGCAATGATCGAAGAATTCATTCATAAAGCTTTCACACAGCCCATGATTTG
This sequence comes from Heteromurus nitidus, assembly GCA_034687055.1. Taxonomy (NCBI): domain Eukaryota; kingdom Metazoa; phylum Arthropoda; class Collembola; order Entomobryomorpha; family Entomobryidae; genus Heteromurus; species Heteromurus nitidus. The sequence continues at coordinate 65,324 of JAQFZW010000287.1, forward strand.
ACCAATTAATTAACTAGATACATTAATATGTACTAAGATAAACAAAAATACACGTATCCTTAATATAAAACAGGGTTTAAACACTTATTTACCAAATCGTTCCTATACAAAGAAAATAAATTGGTAAAACGGTGATACGGTTGCATGACTGCAATTAGTTGACTATAGTTCTTGTTGCAATTAACTAGCTAGTCATTTTTGGTAACTAATCTTAGGTAAATGCAGTAATTGCAAGTGTGACTAATTTTGTGCAATTTTGGGTTTACGTGCAATTCTTAAAATACATGTCTACCCGCAAACGGGACAACATTGAAGCTAATCTCAGTATATGTGCAAACCAATAATAGTAAATTTGCAATTTGTAATCAGGCAATAGCACAGGTATTCAAGGTAAACCATCAATTTCTTAACAGTGTTGCAAGTTTTTTGCATAAACATTTTGCAAATCTTAACAGTAGCCCACATTTGTGGATTTCAACATTCAAAACATTTTTGTGACTTCTATCAAATATTATTGCTGACGACGGAATCACTAACATACTAATAATATATCATAGCCAGTATAACATTCTTTTTCTTTATATATATCTTCTACGATTAGTGTTTATATACTTTTCACAAAAATATCCATAATTCAGAATGGAGGACATTCGAGATTTAAATTATTTCTAGACTTAACTAAAGTTTTTTTTGTCAGATACATACTTAAAATTGGTTATACCCAAAGTATAAGTATCGTAAAGGTGCTCATAATAATTGGATTTGAGTGCATATGTGCAGTGATTTCACATCCTTATTTTCTCAAAGATGGGCACGATTTTAGTGCCTTCATACCAAAGTACGGAAAAGTGATTAAGTCAGAGTTAATTGGAATGATATAGTTTGAAACGTTGTGCTAGACAAAATAAAATGAAATTGTGTCGACATAACTTTATGCTTCCTTCAAAAGAGAATTCCACAGTACACTTGCATACATGGAATGCTTTTCAACGGTAAAAAGTATATTACTCAGAACGAAACCAAAAATAGTGGGTGTCAAATTAACACCTTAAAAATATTGAATGAACGTAATTGTAACAAAATTCAGACTTGAGATTACTGTGAAATGAATGTAAAAAATTGTACGCATGGTAAGAATCTTACCAAATGCAAAATCCGGCTCACCATTGTGTAGCACTTATCTGAGGAACCCTTACGAAGGTGGTTTTGTGGAGTGGAAAGTGGAATACATGAGTGTAGATAGATACACTAAGCAATTATATTTAACAATGTTACATAAAGCTTGGTGACGGTGAGATCAGTGAGCCTCTGCTTGAGTGCCGTGATCTTTGAGGGGTGGGGCAAGACGAACCACATGGCCTTAACCCTGTTCCCAGCATCATAACGGGTGGTGACGATGCTGGTCTTCCCATCGGATTTGCTGGATTCATCCCTTGATAATATGAAGGGCGACGGATTACCTTTCTCACACGGCAAGGATCATTACGAATTAGAAATTCCTCCAGTGTTTCCCATCCTCCTCCAATACGCACCATGACATGAACTCCTTTCAGCAACTGTGAGCAATAGTAATGGAATGAGGATATCAGTCTCGAGAGTTGGAAGAAGCGTGTATCAGTATCATAATATTATGTTCACACTTACCCGAACAAAAACTGTTCTCCCATTTATGAGATATTTCCCTTCAGATAACTTTCTCATTTTGAAGCTCTGCCTTGTGTCTTCGACACATGAGCAACTTTTACCCGAAATTCGTGCCACTTCACTGACCTGTTGGAACAACGACTTCAGAATTATTTACAAATCCCATAATCTGTCGATGATCATAAAATACAAATAGGATTTTGCAAAGTCTACCTTCGTATCCAGTTCAGTTGGTGACTTTAAGTCTTCAGAGGGAAAATTCAGAGTACTAGAGTCCTGGTCGACTTCTACTTGTAACCCCGAGTCTACACTGTCGTATAGTTTGGCTTGCACCCCAGCGTTGACTTTTGTGGTAGTCGGATTTTCTTTGTAATCATCAGATTCTTCGTCAGTCTGACTTCCGAAACTTGTTCGGCTTGTTGTTTTGTCACTGGATGGAGCTTTTCCAGTACTCAAAGCATCATCATCCTCCCTCAGTTCTTTGTCCAATTCTTGCTCTAATGCTACGAGCGCAGGAGGATCTATTCCATATTTCACCGAAAGTCTTCCTACTTCCATCAAGCAAATAAGGACGCTTCGGACATCACCGTGTGTAACTTCAAAAAGCAATTAAACTTTTAGTCAGTACACGAATCTATCTACTAACTGATTAAGGATCTATACACCATTGCCACTTACCAAGATCGCTTGTCTCAAACATTAAGTTTGGATGCACACCCAAATCATTGCAGAAATTGATGAAGAGGGTGACATTGTCCCTAGAAAAGAATGAGCCTGGCCGAGCATTTTGTCTTACTCTACCAATTAATCTAGGACGCATTTTGGCATCTGTGGAGGTAGCAGCTTTCTGTTCAATCAATCTAGCTAGCTGGCAAAGAACCGATCCTGTTTGAAGGTTCTCCATGAGATTGTCTGGACGCAAATTCAAACCTGCTCAGAGGTATAAACATTCCGAATTACATTTACCATTTGCGATGGACTTACTTACACACTTGACGTCTAATCCAAATTGAGCATACCCAAAATTCCACTAAGCCAGTCAGCGAGATCATGGGCCAGAGGCAACAAAGATCTTTCTTGATTCCACAAAATCTTTTCATGGAATAGATAAAGTTGTTCATCTTCCGTCTGAGGAAAATTTGGAGCCTGCCTGTTCCTCTCGAAAATTGAAGGGGCCCCACTCATGGGAGACATGAGAGGGCTGACACTCCTCCGTCTGGATAACAATGGGCTGTCTGTAATGGAGATGTTGCTTAGATCTAGGTCCCGATGTCCTAAATTGAAGGACCTTCGTCGGACGAGAAAGTCCATTTTGGCGTTAGCGTTACTGGCGCTACTACTGCTTCTGATTGGCGTGTTCATGCGGACTTAAACTGAAAGTTTTAAGAAAATCTCTTATTAGCCAAGTTAGCCTTGCTTGAGCACTTGGGTACCAAAGTAATTCCGACCTTACATACTTAGGTCCTTTCGGACATGTGAAATCATAAATGTACTTATGTAAAAAATAGGTACCAGGCGCAACTCGAAAAATGCTTCTCAATCATGCACCATTTTCATAACCCTGAAGATGTGAGACCAGCCACTCTGAATGCCCCGAATAGAATGAATACAAATTCAACCCACCATTTCATTAAAAGTCACAACATCAGCATATAATTATGCTCTAGTCTCTAGTCTTGCCTTTGCCACTGATTCGTCGCTGCTTTCCTCGGCCTACTCATTTCACTTGACAATTTTATGGACTGAGGTGTGTTCCATCTAAATCAAAATACTGTGGACGCTCCCTGGAGAATAATGAGCAGTACGATTTATATAAAGTAGGTATATATGATTTAAATGTTGCCGACGATGGTTTAAGATACAAGCATAAAATAATAATTATAACTATATAACAATATTTATAACTCCCTAGTTTCGTAGTCGCCTGCATCTGCATTAGGCGAAAGCATTCAAAAACCTAACGAATAACGATTAGTTAAATATGTAGTATGTCAATATTTGACGAGGAGTAAGGAGTGAAGACCTTCGATGAGCACATTCATATTTGTATATTATATGCACAAAAATGCACTATGCACTGATCTTGAAAACAGCAATGTCGCATACCAGCATAATGTATGTTGTATTTGAAATAATGAAGCATTGTGTGCGTAATCTGCTATAGATCATAAGAACTTCAAACAACCCGACACGTTGAACAAAAAATATTTTTTGCCTTTGATCGGGCCTACCTTATAAACTAGTATTATATCATCCATGTATCAAAACAACGATAAAATTCGTTCCAGTTTTTTTATTAATCAAACATTTGTGGGAGGGTATTTGGTGAACAGCGCATGCAAAAGTGATCTCGTTTATGCAACATTCCGAAAGTGTGCATTAATATTCATAAATCATTCCCGCAGGATTTTGCTGCAGTAGATTCCATAAAAAAGTTCATGAAAAGGAGCTGGAACAAATGCTTGCTTTAAGAATGTTTATATACCCGACATGGACCATATAACTATTAAAATCACCTCTGGCAGTCAAATCAAAGATTAATTACTAATTACTGTGACTTCATTTGCAAAAGTGGAAATTTATGGTACTTATTTCAAACCAGCTCTCTACAAAATTGTGTGAATCATTTTGGAGGAGCTCCTATCTAAACATGGAGGGAGAAGATATTATGTGTGTATATGCCTATCTACTTCTTAGAAGCAATGATATATATGCAAAGTAGAATGACGAAGTCTAGGCGAGAGCAAAAACTAGCTTCAAATCATATAAGGAATCATCAATGTCAGTCGTGGGCGAGTTGCGAGTTCCACACAATTTATTCCGATGACAGCACAATTGGACTAAAACATCATCTCCATTTGTTTTGTGTGCTCACGAACTGCTTTTTTACGAGATACAAATTATTACACAGGGGAGCTGAGCTCAACTCTGGAGGCAGAGGGCATACTGAGATTGAGATCGTGTCGGATTGTAACTTATTTAAGTAAAGTATCTTTTTTAGCTTTTAATCTTTTGCAAATATATTTATTTTGTACTTACCGTTGGAAAGTTTAAACTTTCTCGACTATTCTTTTCGGCAATTTTTGTGAAATTGAAATAATTCCAAGATTTTGATTCGTATGGTGATGATTACATTAGCACTTTCACCACAATTCGTTTCGTATGCTTGAAAACACAAGACTTGTCACATCACTCGCGCATTCTTGTCAGAAGTGAAAAAATTGAGTAGAACAGATTCCATCCCACGTTTGTCCATGTTCATGGTTATGCAATTCTGTCCCAATTTTTTTTGTTCCAGGAGTATCCTTCGATCGACTCGTCTCTCAGATTTTTTTTGTATATCTTCGCAAGATTCGTGGATCAATAGATGAGCATAGAGCCTATATACTGCAAAAGATGAAGATCTTTTTGTGTTATCCTTTCTTTCTCTTGCTGCTCGTATTCCAAAGTCCGAAGTTGCGTGAGCGAACTCGTCAACAGCAATTATTATGATTTTATCCCTCCGTCTTTGGCTTCACAATCAGTACTAACGGACCCCACTCTCCCCCTCACATTCTCTACAATCTTTTGCGATATGCGCGATATACTTTTCAAAAAAAATTGTACACTTGCACCGATTTAAGTTTTTACTGCATGAAATGTATCATTACATCTCGCCCAACAACTGAACGTTCACATAATTACTTCTACGTAAGAAAGATGTTTAGGAAAAGCCTGTTTTGTTTTTCATGTGCTGCGGCGCATAGCGCTATGCACGTAATATCCCATTTGACTTGAGTGAGCGAGTGATAATAGGAATAGATCATGCAGAAGCTTTCAATTATTTCATATTATTTCTGCCAGTTGTCCTTATTGCCGTAATGCTAGTGAACAGTTAAAATGAAATCACGTTTGTCTACGAAGGCATGTACCTCAACAAACCTCCTTAACTCTTCAACATTTACGTAAGACAATGGTCCTCTCTGTATTATTAAAAGACCAGATAAACTGGCAAAAAAGGGCTTCACAGCTCGGTCGAGTGAGAGACTTGGGACTAGCACGTCTAGAAAAAAAGTAGTTCATGAATGTAGTTGTGTGTTCTAGGTTTTTTCCTCAACAACTTTGCATGTGTCATCCGCCTTGTCTTGCACACAACTAATATATATGTAGAGAGAGTTTATGTTTGTACTACTTACACATATATGTATTTCTCTCTGAACTGCGTACACAATTGATTAGAATTTCATATTGACTGGAACGGGCCGAAAATACATTTCTTATTCATGTGCATATATCTGTATGTACATATATACTTTGTCGTATTAGTCACTTCGATAATTTGAAGTTTAATGGCTAACGTTAACTCAATATCACCAAAATGTAATCAAGCAATGACTGTGTGTAAGCACTGACGATGAGCGTGTTAAGGTGAATTGTTTTGTAGAGCTGTGAGCAAATGTCAAATGTACAGTTTCATTCGATTTTTACACCTTCTTGATAACGTATTATAAGAGGCAAGGAACTGTTACGGGATATCTCGGAACGAAAATATAGCTTTTAACCAGTCCTATTTTTTCATAGTAAACTTCCATGAGCATAACTTTACGGGCAAGGTCTCACATAATTCGGATTCTTTCTCCAATTAGTCCACTTCCATATGCACACTTTATATGTTTGTCCTCCCACACAGCATATATTAAGAATGCACAACGTACATTATGTATATAACGTATCACAATTAAATTCCTGGCTCGTACAATTATTTCATCAAAATGCAGCGTCGCAATGTACCGAGTATTTAGTTATAGTCGGTCGTCACCAATTCACCGGAAGCGTTAAGTATAGGACTTTCATCATTTTGTGCGAACAAGAATATTATATGTACCTTTTGTTAAATGCTTTGACAATTGCACATTAGTACATTAACTTCTATGTTTGAAATTTTTATTTAAAATGTGTTCTAATGGGGAAGCACGTCTTTCCGCTCAAATGACATTTTAATTAGATCATCCATCACTTTTCCATTTTATATAACACTTGTCTGATATGTTAGCGTGTCATAAGGTAAGTTGATTTTCATAAAAAAATGGCGAGAAAAAGTCCAAATCCGGATGAAGAGTTGACAAGCGGAGGATATTAGGGCTGAGAGAATTTGTTGAAAAGTGGATTAACTTGTCAGTCGAGAATTTTACAAGTTTCTCGTATGTAATTGCCAATTGTGAAATGTGTGTTCCGATATTGTCTGAGGCTATATACTTACTATCTGATGAGCTACAGGCAAAATGGGAAAGCCGTGTCTTTCGTCGTGGCACACACTAGCACAGTCTCACATTGACACTTTGTTGAGATGTACAAATTGCATTGTCTTGCTTTTGTTTCACTTTTCACATGAATTTTTTCTCTCTCAAAAAATGGAAATAATAGAACTTGTTAACAACCTCTTTTATACATGTAGTTTTTTGTACTTTTCATTCTCTTTCCCGATGATATCGATCGCATCAACGATCAAGTATAATTTCCTTTCTTTAGCGGCGCACACTTTTCGTGTGTGCAAAAAACACCTAAACTTCTTTCCTCTGTTTCAGGTAAATCTCTAGGAAAAGCTTTCGACGATTGTGAGTAATAAAACCTCTCGAGAATTGAGTTGAGATGTGGTTGATTTGCTCTCTGCGCTATGGTTTGATGTGGTTTCATACGTGTAGCACATAAATTTCTCTGGAATGGAGACTTTTTGGTGTATAAATTCCTTTTTTTATGCCGTTCACAGAGTTGAGTTGAGAATGTGTCTTATGCGGAGAAAGAGAGACCGACTGTGAGACTGGAATAATAAAGGGCGACTTTGTTTCATATATCGAGTTTCGAGTCGAGGAGAATTACAAAAATAAAGCTAAACTCGTGATTAAAATACACGCGATCACATATATAGAGAGAGAGAGGAGAAGGCTTTTTCAGGAATTGAATATTCCATAAGAAGTAAAAGTATATTAAAGCATAATCTTATATCTTATCGAAGTGAACCTCCTCCTGTTTCCTCTGCAACTCCACGATTATGATGTTTTCGTAGGGGAAAGCCCTACCCAGAAAAAATCTCATCTGTTTTCTATCATTCTCATGCTTCTGAGAGAGCCCTAAATATTATGGTATCCACAAAAAAACAGAGTCTCTCTATACCTTTTTTCGTGTATACCCTATTTCGAGTTCAGAGGAAGGAACATGGCAAAAATGTGAAGCGGAGAGCTGAGGCTCAAGAGGATATACGAATACGGATAGTTTTTTCCTCTCTCTCTCTCTCTCTCGTGCAGAGCAGTGAGTAGACCTTAGTGAGCGAGGTAACAGTAATGACTTACCATAAGTAAAGGGTTGCTGTAATGTTATGTATCACAAGAATACGGAAGGAAAAGAAAAAGGACAGGACTAGAATATGTGAAGCAATAACAATACTACGGACTTTCGGGCTCGGATCTGCGGTAGCAGAACGAATAAAGTGAAACTAGTAAACCAGCAGTGGTCCGTGGTCCCAGTCCTGTGCACTCAAATATGTGTATGTGTAGTGGTAAATGTATACTAATGTAACATTATAGGGTACCATGATCTGAGGTCCTTACTGTCTTTGGATGAAATGAAACATTGATAAAATGCAGTATACTCATATTGCTTTCCGAAATCTACAGAGTTCGCTCTTAGCTTTTTTTACTCTCATTCCTAAAAGCTATCACAAATCTATCCTAAGCTCTCTAGCCATAAAGGCACCACGCTCCATTTTTTATGCATGAGTCCTACGAGATATGCATGTGAAGTAAAAATTAAAAGCTGTTAGCTCCAACAGCGTCCAGAGAGACGAGAGAGAGAGAGAGTCCAGGATATAATATTCTACGACTTTCGTGTGGAGTCATTCAGGAGAGTCGACATGAAAACAGTGTTTTTTGTACTGCTGAGAGCATTTTATCGACGTTGGCTTCTGTTTCTATTTTTTGCCAGCATTAACGAGCGTAATAATAGTCATTGCTTTTTTCAGAACTTAACGAGATCTGGTATTAAAAGGATCTCGCTCCAGCTGCATACAATGGGCATGGACATCTATTTTAGTCAGAGTCAAGGGCACTCGAAATTGCTTCTTCACTTATTCAGTGGAGCAGCAAACAATGAATGGGTATTATTAATAATACAAAACACATATATTTGTACATTTAGCTGACACCGGTATTTTAACCCTAAAATATTAACACGGAGAATCCTCAATGATATACATTTATTCTACCTATTTTAGGCAATTTTCTCACGACGGATTCCCATACTGAAACAAGGAAATATGGTCTCAAAGTTATATAATTTACATCAATAACTCGTTGCATGCATCGTAGTAGGAGTACACGAACAATTTCCCATTATAGTTGGGATAATTTTGTTTTCTGATCTGCGAATAATTGTTGGAACAACGTTCGTGAAACCCGCACATTCAGGTAATCTTTATGATGGATTTATAGGTGGAACTCCTATAATTTCGTGGCATTGACATTATAAGCACGAGAGGAACTGACGCGGCAAATTATATTCGCATCATAAATTACTCGAGGATTTTATGTATTGATACAATATGAATGTTTCAACTTCACCAATTTCCCGTTAATTGACAATTTGCAATCGAGGATGGATGAAGATTAGCTGCAGAAATCAGCCACGGTGCCAGATGCCAACGAGTATTTTATTTTCATGCATGTAAAATGACGATTTTCAAAACCAATCAACAATATGCATATATTGGTGAATATTTGTGTACTCCACGTATTTCAGTATTTTCACAGTAAAGACTTTTGTTGTAACTTTGTAAGATCGTAAAAGGCAGCATAAATTTTACATGCAAATCAAATCATGTAAATGTACTAAAACACTTTAGAAGTTGGAACTAGAACTTTAATAGAAAAAGTATTTTTGACATGTTGACAATATAAAACCAGCAGTATGTGTTTTTGAATCAATGTCTTCCACTGTTGTCTGTAAGGAGTCATAAATCTCGATCGACTCGACTTCGTCGTTATTTTTATGACGCCAGCGTTCTGCTGGCTTTTAAAATGATTTTATTGCAATTTGCTTAAAACAGATTAGGTTAAAGGATCGTTTGCAAGTCTCCAGGCTTCCCATCTCTCTCAACGCATAATTCACTCCTCTCCTCGGGTTAACGTATTCATAAAAACCTACGCTCTACACACAGTGATAGAGAAGTATTTAAAAAATACACGGGAAATGCTAGATTTGAATACACATATCTTTAGACATGCAAGGAGCAAGGAAAATCATGTTTGATTATCACTACATTCTATCATATTTTCACAAATGTTATTCTTGCTAGCAATTTTTGGTTTCTCATTTTTACTATGTGAAAACCTTTGCTATTTATGTCATTCTGCCCT